>MU227059.1:496874-524497 GCA_018584345.1 Thuja plicata
CCCTATATATCTCCCTCTCTCTACCTCTCTCTATACATTACTTTCTATCTTTATCTTTATCTTTATATCTCTCTCCCCCTCTGTCATTCTCACTTCTTTATATATTTAGATCTTTCATACCCCCCCTTTCTGCCCTTCTCCCTCTATTTATCTCTCTCCATCTCTATCACATTTTGTCTCCTCTATCTTTCCCTTTTTATCTCTCTTTCTTTCTATCTTTATCTCTCCCTCTACCTCTATATCTCTCTATTTCTCTCCCTCCCTCCATCTATAGTCATCTCTCCCACTCTATTTATAGAAACTCCTCCCTTCCTTTATCTTTCCATCTCTCTCCTTCTTATCTCTCTCAACCTCTCTCTCTTATAATAATAATTGTATAATTTATGTTATATCAAATATTATACACAATAATAATAATATTATATTATATATAAGTGGATTTGTACTATTTATAATATTTTCATAATTTTAATAAATATATATGAAATATTATTAATAAGATAATAATTAAATATTTTTGTTTAAATATTATTCTAAGTATTAATTAATTATTCAAAATTTATATAAATTAATTTAAAATAATATCATCATTTTAATATATTAGATAAATTAATAGTATGTATTATATAATATTGAAAAATAATTAAAATAATAATATATAAAAATAAAAACATAAATATTTAAAAAAATAAAATAAAATAAAATTTAACTCTCTATTAAAAACATTAAAAAAACAAAAACAAAAAAAAACCCTTAAATATTAAAACCCAAAATATAGTTACAAATTAACTCAAAGTAACTACCTATCTATTAAAAACTTTGAATAAAACAAAAATATAAAAAACAAATGAAACCCAAAATAAGTTAATTAAGGCAGACAAAAAAGACACTTGCAAATTTATTTTAATCGTTCTAACAACGATTGCCTCAGGTTCTGTTATGCAGGATGGACGGTTACTAATTTTCCAATGGTAGTCACTCCCTCTCCGCAACTTCCAACGGTTGATCGCAGGGGCATTATGGAAACGCATAAAAATCTCTGACTTACTAAACATGAAAAATCTTCTATTCTATTCCAAGTAAGCAACATCCGTAACACATCTTGCAAAAACTAAAAATACATAAGACGTTGCATATGTGGCAAGCCTTCGAATTGATACAACGCTGTGTGCTCTGTGAGAGGCAGAAATCTTTCATACATGGCGACTCGTGGAGTTTGATCCTTGATAAGGCGGAAGTAATTTAACATATAGATGAAATTCCTGGACCCGGAGAATCAGAATTTTTTAAATACAAATCAAATCAACCGAACAATATTTAGGGCTTAACCTTGACGGAAACAGATCACTGTGAAGAACAGCAGAAATGAAGCTAGTGCACAAGGACATTATTCCACAGGGTCCTGGCACTGCCAAGGTACAAAATTTTCATCTTATATCCATGTTTCTTGTTTTGTGCAGTTGTATAATTGAATGAAGTATTATATTTATATTTTTTGATTTGTTCAGTTCTATAATTGAATAAGTATTGAAACTTACATAATTGCAATTGCTTTCTCAGCTTGTGCCAGAGGAAGCTGATGATCTATGGCACGTATACAATCTTGTTTCCAAAGGTGATAAGGTTGTGGCAAACACTGTCAGGTGCGATATTATTATTTGTTTTCATTCCTATTAATTGCCCATTTTGAAAATCCAATTTGCTTGAATTCACTCTAGTTGTGTTTTTTCTGTTTTCGTTTTCTTTTTCACTTTCAGAAAGGGTGTTATTGTGTATTGGCAAATTTGATTTCCCATGCAGAGTCCAATGGTCTTCAATGGGCTGTTAGAAGTTAAAAATTGGGAACTCACCTTTGTTCCTTTTCTCAAGGGACCAAAATTCAGAACTTGGTTAGCTTATTGCTCTGTTGGGTCGAGACTGTGGACCGCCTTATTATCAAGTGAAGTTGAACTTAGGTTACACCGTTCCGGACTTATGAATGTACTTAATTCTCAATACTCACAAATATTTCACCTCAACTGCCCACATTTGAACAGTTCTCAACATCACATAGCTATCTTTCAGCGGTCCATGACCTCTTATGCCCATATTTCAACAGTTCATGACCTGGGTGACGTGGTCTTTGAATTGTGGGCTGCTTTATTTCTGTGTGGGAGTTTCCATGCCCCCTTTACCATCCGTCTGTGGACATGATTTCTCTCTCATCACAAGGATAGATCAAAGAGTGTACTAAAACACACACAGTCTTTGCAGAAGCTCTTCATCCATCACATGAACTTTGAAAATCTCATGTACATTAAATACGCCTATCTTTGTTCATGGGTTTTTTGTGATTAAAATTAAGTAGCTGGAGTGTTCCCATGCCATTTTTAAATCCGTAGAAAATGATAATTTGGAACCTATCCTTACTATAGTGGAGCAAAATGATAATTTGGAACCTATCTTTACTATAGTGGAGCAAAATGATAATTTGGAACCTATCCCTACTATAGTGGAGCAACCACCGCTTAAAAATAAAAAATAAGCATTGAAAAAAGGGCTGGAAATAAGCAGCGGCTGATTATTGACAAAAATGACACATGGCTCCACAAATTATTTTTCCTCTTTTTTATATCTCTTATTTTTTCTCAAAAAAACTTATCTACAAAATTTATTATTAAAATTTTATTTACACATTCTATTTTTGATGTCTCCTAAAAAAGAAACAAAATTCATTTACCATGGGGCCACCAGCTCCACAAATTGCTGCTAAAAATGTTGAGCAGCTGCTAGCTAAAATAAGCTTAGCAGCCGCTAAAATAAGCTTAGCAGCCGCATAGGGACCTGCCCTTAGCCATTTTAATTTGTGTAAGGAATCATGCATACATGCCATGGAATTCCAAAACACACACTGAGGAAAACACACTTTTGCAGTATTTATGAATTGCAGATAAGGTTTAAATTATGAGTATTTTTAGATAGGCTGTGACCTTGACATAAATTGTTCTTTATGGTACCTCTCTGGTGGCCCCCATGTTTCAAACTCTGCAGGCACATCCTTCACATTGTAGTGGATTAGTTTAGGTTCAATTCGTCAACTGGAATTTGGTAACCTTTCTAAATGATACATTTTAGGTTTACCATTTTAAAAAATTCGCGAGTCTTAACTTTTATAATTTACCATCGTATTATTTATGTCAATTTACAGACCACCAAAGTTTAGCAATGCTCACACCACAGAGGACAACATAAGCTCTTCCCTCGAGTATATTCTTAGTCACTGTAGGTAGTTCCGAACATAAATGAATCAAAATTACAGTGTTATTTGTTTAATGGTCAAAGTGTTTTGGAGTTTGGACATATGCTTTTGGAAAAAAATGAATTAAAAGGTTGTCCATTTTTCCTCAAAGAGCTCAATGAGTTCGGTAACTCTAGGTAGAAGTGAACTCGTCACATGTTAGAAGCCTCAGAGACTACCGTTTGTTTTTGCATATTAAGCTAATTAGTCTGTCTGTGCAACTTTCTCTTGGAAATAACCAATTTGGTTTTGACGTTGCTTGTAGGAAGGTTCAAAGAGAGTCTTCCTCCGGAGACAGAGATGTAGAACGTGTTAAACTAAAGCTGGAGATTGAAGTTAAGGTATCACAGTTTCTGCTCACATATAGTACTTGCATAGACATACATAAACATGTGTATGTATATATTGTTTTAAAGTAGCTTCTGGAAATTGAGGCAAGGGAATTCTTTTCAGCCGGATGACATTAGTTCTTGATGAATTTGTTAAAACTGATGTTTAATTTGGATGGTCAAATAGGGTGACATAAATTTTCAAGGCAGTGTTTTATGATGTATCATCGAACTTTTTAACATTACCATTAAGTATGAATCCTGATTATATTAAAGATATCTAACATATGGCATGATAGGCCATAGATTACGACAATGTGGCAGCAGTCTTACGAATTCGTGGCACAAATGTTTCTGAGAATGAGCATGTGAAGGTTATTAATTTTCTCTGTAAGCTTCTTTGTGCGCTTTATATGTTTTAAATTTTAACCATGTGGGAACATTTAATAGGAATTATTACTGAAATGTCTGATACGTGATTATGCAGATTGGAGCATTTCATACAATCGAGATTGACACACAACGACCGTTTGAATTAAAAAAGGTAACTACCCTTTTGTTTTTTTAATAAATTAATAGACTGGAGGTAGTGGTTGATTTTGAGTTGTTACACTTGTGTTAAATATGTAGATAGCAAATGGACTGTCTATCATTAGGTTTAGTCTGATAAAATGTCAAGCTAAATGTGCATGTTTGGTGGGAAACTCCACGGTTAAGCATTCTTGGTCCATATCAAAAAGGGTGTATGTAACCTCCTGGAAGTCCTGGTTAATGGGTGCAAGTACTGACAATGATGATTGATGCTATGGGGTCTTTAACCTAACTAATTTCAATCCCACTCTGTCACTTCCTAGAGCATTAGCTGATGCATGATCTCTAAGTGGATTATTCAAACCCAGGAATCTTTAACTTATCACTTGAACTATTTGATTTGTATTTAATCTTAAACTATTTGGTACTTGTCCCCACTTTATCAGGTGACAATTCAACTAGTTACCACGTGTCATTTGTCATAAAGCCACTATTTTCTTCCTTGATTTCTTTCTCATCTCCCTTTGTGGGAATTCATCATACTAGTTGCTACAAAATTTACCCTGGCTTGGGATGAAGTTGTTCTTTCAAAGTTTGTATACAACATTTGATTAACCTGCATTGTTTTGTCATACCACTTCAATACTTTTTCCTTAGTTTGTTTTTGCAGTAATGGTAAGATAATGGTATTAAATGTTCTATCAGTTAGCAACTGTTTCCATTTTCTTACTCATTATTACTAAGATCAATTCCTTCTTCTTGATAAAATATTTCATCCACGCTTGCAAGTATTTTTCTTCTTGTACGTAATGAAGTTTATAGGCCTTTGCTTCTTTTGTAAAGCCCAAAATATATATTTGGAAGTTTTCTCGTCTAAATTGCTCTTAATTTCAAATGGCATTTGTGCAGACACAATGCAAAAGTTTATCCTTCTATCTTATGTTTTGACCAGCTTGCTTTAGGAGTCATAAGCTTAACTGAATCAGTGAGAATTCTATTTAGTATATACACTAGGCGCAACTTGTTTCTTCCAGTAATCATTTTCCATCTATTTTTCCTTTATTATAATCCAAGCCATTTACAAATTGATTACATCATAATTCTGGAGAGTATGTGGGGTTTTCAACAGGCTCTTAATGCCAAGAAAGTATAATAATCCTAAAACTCATTCTATGTCGTCCATCGAATCGAAATTAATAACATAAGCGGAATACAAAAGAAAACTGAAAGATCTTATCATGCTAAACCAACCCTTGACCAGAACTGAAAACACTCTTAACTAACAGAGCTGAAAACTTAAAAATTATTCATCATCTTGCAAGTATATTAGCTACCTTATATTATTGGCTCTGAGAACCATATGGAAGGAGGATCTCTTTATTCTAGAAGATTTTCTCTTAGGACTGGGGATCTGCCGAAGGGGTCCAAGATCACAATAGCCTGACCATTTATGAAAAGACACAAGCTCTGAGGGAAAGGATAAGAACCATCGGCCAAGAGAGCTGAGCACAACCCATCTATTTGGGAAGCAGAGGTTTAGGGGGACCAGACTTCTCAACCAAAGAGGAAACACCTTAGGAGCCGGCGATGATTTAGAGGGATAGCCCTCTGAAGAAATTCCTTGTGGAGCCCTGAAACCTCACCTGAAAGGGCAAGAGAAATCCCATTAGGGGAGCAACAGCAAGCCAAAATCAGCTGCTGAGTAGACCCTGCTCCTTTCCACCAAGCAGCTTGATTGGGGCTCATTTTCATTTGCCCCCTCAAGCCTTTGCCAAATGTCAAAGGAAGCTCTACACCTAAATGCCACCCTCTCATAATCCAGTTGTTGCTCTCAAATATGGACTTCAACTTTGTGCCAGATCTCCTCTGGCCTTGCCCAAATAATTAAGGGCATGCCACGAGGAGGAAGTCAGGGTCTTCCTTGGAACCACAAACGACTATTTATAAAGCCCCTGAACATGGGTAAATGACTGAAGTATCAGCAATGAAGGGTTTGAAGTCCTAGAAATCTAGGATTGGAGATCTGCAGGACGAGGTCAGAACTTTAGAATCTAGAAATCAGCTATCTTCTTAAATTTCTGTCCCCATCTCAAGTAAAGGAATCCAACTGGATTTATTAACCACATTTTAACCCCTAACACAATCTGAAAATTGTGGGCCAAGATATTTTCACCAATCTCAATATTATGCACAGGCAAAACAAAAATATCCTTATCATCCCCTAGCTTGAGCGTTGAATGAGGAGGAAAAGAGATAGATGAATCTAGTTTAGAGTTTGTAGAAGCTTCCGCATTTGTGCTCACAACCAAAGCCTTGCCTCAGCTAGGGTTTAATTAGGTAAAAGCACTAAAATGCAATCTAGATTCAATTATTGTTAGCTTAGCAAAAGTCATAGGGGAGAGTACAAGGGAAAGAGTAGAATGTGGCAAACCAACATAATCATCTTGAATCTTGACAAGCCTAGTTAGAACACCATCTATGAGTCGTGTGGAGGAGGAAGACACAATAGATCTGTGTGTAAAGAGTAGGAGAGGCAAGGGCAGTGACACCCTCCTTTAAAGCAAACCATCACAACACCCCAACAGTAGTAGAAGCAACAACTGAAGGCCCATTTCTAAAACTAATGACCCCATCTCAAGATAGGGAATCCTAACAGATTTCTTAACCACATTCTAACCATTAAAACCAATTCAAAGATAATGGGCTAAGGGATTTTCATCATTCCTAACATTAGACATAGCTGAAATATCCTTACGATTGCCTTGCTTGAGTGTAGAATGGGGAGGCACATAGAGGGACAAATCTAATTGAGAGTTTGTAGAAGCTTTCATAGATGCATTCAGAACTAGATTAATCAACAAAGCCCTACCAAAACTAGGGTTTTGAACCAAAACAGAATTTAGAAATTAGTGTTGTTAGCTCCAAAAGTTATAGGGGAGATCGTGGGGTGAAGAGGGAACAGGGAAAACCACTAGAACTACCCCTACCTATAGGTGAACCACCTTGAACCTTGGTAGGACTAGTTAGAATACCATGGACGAGCTGCATGGAGGAGGGAGGCATGATAGACTTGTGCATAGGAGCAGGAGAGGAAAGGATAGTGACAACTTACCTGAAAGAAAATTGCCACAACATCCCAACAACAGCAAAAGCAATAGCTAGAGACACATCTACTATGTCATTTGGAGAAGATCAAAGTTGTCTAAAATGGTTCAGACCTAGAGAATTGCAAGTATTTTGTACAAGTAGTTGGTCCTAGGTGTGTCCTGTCAGATAGGTGGGGTTGGGGATTGGAAAGGTAAATTTGGGTTAGAGCTCATAGAACACATGGAAGTGAGTTAGGCTTTGATGGCGAAACCTAGGGGTGGGTGTTGGAAAGGATCCTTCCCAAGTAGTTTTGGAGACTGGATCGACTTCTGTGTACCAATCAATAGCTGTTTCTCTTAAGGTTGTTGGAAAGGATCATAGCCAAAAGGCCGTCTTGCTGGCTGTTTGCTTTGCAAATTGTTTCACTGGACCTACAATGTCATGTGGGGTTCTTTGACCCATTGCTTATGAATTTGGGTAACTTTTTCCTCTCATTATTAGGACTTGTTGGGGAGTCACCGTCATTTTTTGGTGCATCGTCAATGATTGGAACTGACTTATCAGGTTTTTTATTCAAACGCTCTGGTGCTTCACTTGCACTCTTAGCTATGCGAGAATCCTCAACTCATCCTGTCCGAGTGTTTCATACAGGGTTGCCTATGGTATTGTATGTTGTTTGGCCTAGGAGTTTTAGGTTCGCATCCTTCAAACACCTTGTCTTTTTGATCAAGAATCATTTACCATGCTTGGATATAAAGAATTTAGATCCTGATTCTCACTCTTCTTCATTTGTGAGTTTTTCTGCTTGGTCAGAGAGATCAGTCCATGCTTTACTGGGTAAGGGTTATCTCTTGCCACTCTTTATTCATATGACTTCTTTGTCTGTAATAACCACCCCAATTTATTTTTAAATTTTTTATTGAATCAAAGCTACAATGCAATGCTCTTAACACTTTTTGATTACCTAGTTTCTGAGATGGGCAAGGTGAGAGAATATAGTGTCTAAGACCACACCCAATTATCTAAAATACAGCCTAGTCTACTCTTTCTAATTGTAGTGTACTTGATGCAAGAAATTGAAAGGAAACACACTTGGTGGCATAACCAACCAAGTCTACACTTTTTTAGGGGAGTGTGCTTGATGCAAGAATGGAAAGTAGAAACTTCTATGCTTATTCAGTAGAGTGTATAATTACAACTACTAAAGCAGGCACACAAGGCGGCAAGCCATTTTTATCTACAGTTATTCATTAGAGTGTGCAATTACATTAAATTGCAAATATGAAATCACTGGTGATACTACCATCTAGGGTATTGCAAGATAAAATAGAGCACATTACAAATCATCTTTAAGAAAGATAAACTGCTGATATATGCAGATGTAAAGTTCTGATCACAAATCTCAATTGCTGCAACATTCAAATTGAAGCCATAGAGCATTGGGAAATAGTGCAATTAAGTACCAACATAAATCTATACCTCTATTAGATGAAACAAAGGCTGATGAGAGTCCATAGCACTTTATTCTGCTGTAAACTGACAAATCAGAATTGAAACCATTTTGGAAACACTTAGGAAAATCCACATAGAAGCATATTAACACTAAATTGAAACAGTAGCTAGTACACACTTCAAGGCCCTATAATCATGTCAATATTTTACCAGAAACCCTTTGTATCATATATATTTTAAAGGTTGTAAGTCTGAGATAGGGACTGTTTGCTGGTTCAACAACTGTATAAGCCTAAAAAATATCCCACACATCTCATAATCAGGTTCCTCCCAAGCACAAAGGGTCAGCAAATTCAAAGGAAGCATAGGTGCCACCAATCACATCAAATCCAGCAGCAAAAGGGCAGCAATCAGACTGGTGTCTGTCATTTTCTCATCACAAGCATGGCTCAGCAAGTGGTATGGCAAACAGAACATGTGTCTCACTTCCTTTTTTGCTGAGACAACCAGCAATAACTTGCTAACGGAGGCCAATCTGCTAAAAGGTGCCATCAAATAGTTGCGAATATGATGCCGTCTTCATGCCCCCGCAACATAGAGGAGAACCTGTAGGTAGTATGGCCTATTGGAGAGGAACAGGCAGCAACACTGTGCTCACTACAAATCCTTTCGAAATGTCTGGAAAAGATTATTCAACAAAATCAAAATTATTGAAATAATCCATCATTGCAACAACATCTAGAAAACTTCACTTGCAGGTCACAGTTGATTCCTAGATGTAATCACTCTAACCAGCTAGTTTTTTTTTTTTGTTTTCAAAAGTAGTGTATTCAAGAGGGTCAACAGCATTTCATATTTTCATGGATTAGAACCCCTTTCTGGACCACTGGGGAAACACTCAGGAAACACTGCATAGAAGCATATCAACAATACTCAATTGAACCAACAGCTAGTACACATTTCAAGGCCCTCTAATCACACCAATAATTGCTGAAAAACCCATCATATATTTTCCAAAGGTTGCAGGTCTGAGATAGACACTGTTTGCTGGTCCAGTGGCTGTATAAGGCTGGAAAACACTCCACATGCGTTATAATCTGGTTTTCCCAAGCGTGAAGGGGTGATAAAGTCAAAGGAGGCCTAGGCACCACCAATCAAATCAAACCCAGTAGCAATCAGATTGGTATCTCTCACGCCCTTCTCACAAGCATGACTCAACAGGTGGTATGGATTCTAGAACATGTGCTTCACACCCTTTTTCACTCAGACAACCTGCAATAATTTGTTAATAGGTGCCATAAAATAGTTGCAAATTGTTAATTTTAATGATCAGATTATACAGTAAGCAATTAAGTAAATATACAATAAGTAAAGACACAAAATAACACATAGATTTATCCTGGGAAAACCTCCCACTTGGAGGAAAAAACCCAGCAACAATAGATCATAGATTATTGCCTTGAAAATTAATTGCATAACTTAGATTTGCTGAAGATCACTGATCAATGAAGCAAATCGCCAACCTCTCAGCTCTGATGTAGATCGCTTCCACCCAGGTAAGGATCAAGCAGTGTCTATGCCCAAGTAATATAAATCAGAACACTGACATTGATCAGTTCTTGATCAGATGAATAGACACAGTTCTGATGTGTATTGCCGCTATCAAGTATATCCCACAGTGAATGTTCAAATCACACACTAAAGACCTCAAATGCCAATTGCTACATGTGTATGGGTTCAAATTGCACAAACAGATCTGATCAATACTAACTACAATTCGCTGCTGTATGTGATCAGATTGTTTCACCTGCCAATGCTATGAAGTATGCAATCAGATCACTGTGAATATATATTGCTGTTGTAATTGGATATAGTGTCGCTGCTACCTTGATTGCCAATTGAGGAGTAATAATTGCAAGCCTTGAGTTCGCTGCCAAAGACCTTATATTTGCAGCTAGGAATATATTCAGATTGCAAGCCAAGGTGTGATAGTTGTCCCATATATATGGATTGCTTGTGTTATATCACTGCTTTGAGTATGCCCAGATCTGATTATGCCAAGTATATATATCGCAGAGATGGATCGCTTGTCTATTTTTTACAATGCAATGTCTCATATATATATGAGAGCTTTATCAAGTCGGCCCTTTTTGGCGCCAATAATAAATTTGAATTTTGGGCTCAATTGTATTTATAAATACAATTATAATTTCAAGATTATATTGAATTATAACTTGTATTTATAAATACAAGATATAATATTTATTTTATTTCTCAAGGCAATAATTCGGGCCCAGCCCGATTTAATTCTCTAACCATAAATAAATTATTTAATTCTCCATTTAAATAATTTAATGTCTATATTAATTAATTCTCTAATTAAATAATAAATTATTATTTCTCCAATTAAATAATTAATCTCACAAAATATTTCTTAATTCTCTAACCATAAATAAATTATTTAATTCTCCAATTAAATAATTTAATCTCTATATTATTTAATTTTCTAATTAAATAATAAATTATTTAATTCTCCAATTAAATAATCAATCTCACAAAATATTACTTGATTCTCCAATATATTATTTAATTCTCCCAATTAAATAATTAATTCATTATTTTAATTCTCCTAATTAAAATAATGTGAAGCTAGAATCCGATCTTGCTACCAAACATTAACACTCTCTCTTAGCTAGGGAGGATTCTAGTTCTTACCATACCTTTCCATCATGCCTACTTGCAGAGTTTGGATACATACCTGTCAAGGATAACTTCCATCATGCCTGCTCGCAGAGGATGGATCCATCATGCCTACTCGCAGAGCATGGCCAAAAGAATATCCACCATGCCTACTCGCAGAGGGTAGAACCATAATGCATTGCATTGCCCGTAGAGGGTGATCAAAACCTTTGCCACCTTACATTGCTCGCAGAGGGTGGACTTCAAAAATGATTACAATGCCACCTTACATTACCCACAGAGGGTGGACTTCAATTACAACACCATCTTGCATTGCCCGCAGAGGATGGTCAAAATACATCAAATACACCACCTTGCATTGCCCGCAGAGGGTGGTCATACATATCTTCTCTTAAAGAAGATCCAAATAATACAACATCCACCTTGCATTGCCCGCAAGGGTGGTCTAAAATACAAAAGTACATCAAGGAGGTTGAGACCCCCTCTCAACCAAGATCGATGATCTCATCATCATGAGCAATACATAAGTACAACATGAGATATCCACATGATATCTGTTACAAGACATGAATCCATGGTTCACTCCCTCTGCACCAATAAACCAAGAATTGAAGGATCAACATTCCTTTCAATTGTACAAGAAGTATTCATAGATCTCACACTTTGAGTTACAACCATATGACCCACGTGGAATGTAACCAGTCTTTGTCGTAGGATCCATCCCACTTACAATATGCCTAGTTAACACATCCAAGACACCTGAGAACTAACATCACAAGGTGCTACCCTGACATCTGAAGAGAAAGAATAGGAGAAGCCACAGGAAGCTATGACGGATCCCCGAATGAGTCATACTTCAGAATCATCCTCAAAGCAGCCTCGGTCAAAGATTCCTTTAGAATGCATCAGGATCTTTCTCCCTCTGGATTCAAATACGCATCATCCATATGCTACTCAATCCATCCTGATCAAAGAGGCATATCAGGTAGATTAGTAATGATGTATAGAATCAAAAATCATAACGAGGGAAACAACAATGCATGAGCAAATATAAAGATTGCTTATCTCCATCATAGATCAATAATCTTGAGATAGTCAATCATTGGATCTTCACGCCCTTGTGAGTGATTTGCATTCCAAGAGATTCAACCCTTCAATGATAAGCTTGCACTTAATCATGACTATCCACGTTTCCATACAACATTCATGTCAGGTTAAAGTCATCCAAGTCAATGGAGATAATCAATATCATAATTCAAACAAACATAGCAACTCAGTTAGAATGCATGCAAGCATTCATCACAAGAATACATAAGGCCATTTAGGTAAGAGGATAATGAAGTATCAAACCCAATACATAACCACCTCTACCAAGACATTTGAACAAGTCAAACACAAGCTCATGTTTTGATTCTACAGATGACTACTATACAAGATGAGCCCAAGTCATTATTTCAACAGTTTGACATTCCTGGTCCCAATCAAATCATTAAGAGATTGAGATCAAGAACACAAGTGTATAGGAACTACATCATCGAGTTTGTTAGTACCAATAGAGTTCTAAGTCAACCATAGCAAAAGCAATAGTCAATTCGAATACTTTCACATATATAATCATTTATATTCAAAACTTGAATTCTACTGAATCGAATACTTATTATTCCTTGTATACTGAGCTCGAGAGGTCTACTTGAGACCATCTATCTGTATCCTTCCAATCTCTAGCTGCAACGTTAGTTCAAAATGGACCCATAGCACAAAACATTATGATAAGTGAAATAAAGAGCTGAATAGATCAAGTCTATATTGATCCCGAGGATAACTGCCATTATCAGCAACACAAGGAGTGATCTTGCAGGAGAAGAAAGTTCTCTCCTCAAGATGAATCTTCTGAATTCTGAGAGGAGAGGAAGTGAAATGAGATCTAGATCTATGCTATAATCACTCAAGCTCACAGGGTCATGATATGACAATACCCAAAGGAAGGCCTTCAAATATTCCCAGGTGATCATCTAGATTTGAAAGAGCAAAAGCTTGAACACAAGTCTTTTCCAACCAGAATTTAACCCTGGGACCTGTCACCAAACAAACCAGCAAGGAAGAAGACAAGGTCTAAGGATATAAAAGGGGTTAGATATGATCTTTCCTAAATCGAACCTGGCTTTGATACCATGTTAATTTTAATGATCAGATTATACAGTAAGCAATTAAGTAAATATACAATAAGTAAAGACACAAAATAACACAGAGATTTATCCTAGGAAAACCTCCCACTTGGAGGAAAAAACCCAGCAACAATAGATCATAGATTATTGCCTTGAAAATTAATTACATAACTTACTGATTTGCTGAAGATCACTAATCAATGAAGCAAATCGCCAACCTCTCAGCTCTGATGTAGATCGTTTCCACCCAGGTAAGGATCAAGTGATGTGTATGCCCAAGTAATATAAATCAAAACACGGACATTGATTAGTTCTTGATCAGATGAATAGTCACAATTCTGATGTGTATTGCCGCTATCAAGTATATCCCACATTGAATGTTCAAATCACATACTGAAGACCTCAAATGCCAATTGCTACATGTGTATGGGTTCAGATCGCACACACAGATCTGATCAATACTAAATACAATTCGCTGCTGTATGTGATTAGACCGCTTCACCCGCCAATGCTATGAAGTATGCAATCAGATCACTATGAATATATATTGATGTTGTATTCAGATATAGTGTCGCTGCTGCCTTGATCGCCAATTGAGGAGTAATAATTGCAAGCCTTGAGTTCGCTGCCAAAGACCTTATATTCGCAGCTAGGAATATATTCAGATTCCAAGCCAAGGTGTGATCGTTGTCCCATAGATACAGATTGCTTGTGTTATATCACTGCCTTGAGTATGCCCAGATCTGAATATACCAAGTATATATATCGCAGAGATGGATTGCTTGTCTATTTTTTTACAATGCAATGTCTCATATATATATGAGAGCTTTATCAAGTCGGCCCTTTTTGGCGCCAATAATAAATTTGAATTTGGGCCCAATTGTATTTATAAATACAATTATAATTTCAAGATTATATTGAATTACAACTTGTATTTATAAATACAAGATATAATATTTATTTTATTTCTCAAGGCAATAATCCGGGCCAAGCCCGATTTAATTCTCTAACCATAAATAAATTATTTAATTCTCCAATTAAATAATTTAATCTCTATATTTTTTAATTCTCCAATTAAATAATAAATTATTTAATTCTCCAATTAAATAATTTAATCTCTATATTATTTAATTGTCTAATTAAATAATAAATTATTTAATTCTCTAATTAAATAATTAATCTCACAAAATATTACTTGATTCTCCAATATATTATTTAATTCTCCTAATTAAATAATTAATTTTCCTAATTAAATAATTAATTAATTATTTTAATTCTCCTAATTAAAATAATGTGAAGCTAGAATCCGATCTAGCTACCAAAAATTAACACAAATATGATGCCATCTTCATGGGTGGTCAACATAGAGGACAACCTTGAAGGTTGTACGGCCTTTTGGAGAGGCACGACCAACAATGCTATCAAGCTCATTACTAAACCCTTTCAAAATCTTTGGAAAGAGTAGTCAACAAAATCCAAATGCATAAAAAATGTCTGCTATTGCAACAACAACTGGAAGACATCACTTGATCCTCTTAAGCAATTCCAGGGTAAAATCACTCTAACCAGTTAGGGGGGTTTTGTCCCCAAAACTAGTGTTTTCAAGAAGTTTTTTTTTCCTATTGGAGAACATGGGTTCTCTCAACTGCATAAGTAAATATCATATCAGCTCTAACCTCAGCAATGAGCTTCCAACCTCTTTTTATAAGATTGGGAGGAAATAAAATAGTGTTTTTCTTTTTTTATCTCCCTCTAGAAGCTCTTTTTAAAATTAAATAATAAGTCATCATATGAGCAAAGTTTCCCTTGTGCCTGTTGTCCCTCTCCAAGGCACAACCTAAAACATTTTTTATAAGTAATTATAACTTAGTTGTCTTTTTTATTTATCCTCCTTAGGGCAACCTCTTTTTATAATAGTTGAGAGGAAACACAGTAGTGCTTTTCTTCTTTTCCCTCCAAAAGCTCGTTTTAAAATTAAATAATAATTCATCATATGAGCAAAGTTTCCCTTTTGCCTACTGCCCCCCTTGAAGGCACAACCTAAAACACTTTCTAACAAATAATTATACCTTAGTTGTCTTTTTTATTTATCCTCCTCCTTAAGACAATGTAAAATATAATTATCTAGAAATTAATAAACACCAAGTTGCGGGAAGCATCAAAATAAACTAAATATGGATTTCTTACCACACCATAATGTTTTTGAGGACTTAGGATGATGAATCAGTGTCTATCTAAAAACAACATGCTTCTCCAAGAAGGGTGGAGAGCTCCCAAAAGGACGAAATCACATTTTGAAAGTATTAGGAGGTTTACCAAGATCACCTGAACTCATTGCCATGAACAAAACCATTGCTTGATCAATCCTTTGCTTTCCAAGCAAGCTAGAGTTCTCTCTTGCCCACCAATTCCATACGAGAAAATTTAGAAATTGAGCTGATTGTTGACAAACTAATTATGCTTAAGAAAGGGATATCACAGTCCTTCCTTCCCAGAATTGCTTGTCCTCAAGCGATTGCAAGTTTGGATGTTTCAAAATCTGCTTTCTTTTAAGTAGCATCCTCAATAGGAAGATTCTTCCACTTGACCAGATACTCCTTGATACTGCTCTTCCTTAATGTGCACTGTTTGAAATCAATCACTGCTTCAAGAATCATGTTGAGTTTCCCTTCATCCAAAGGAGGTGACTATAAAGAGGCAACCGCATTCTGTCTAAGTGCCTTCTTGAGGCGAGATACATGGAAAACATTATGCACTTTGCTATTTTACAGATAATTTCAACTCATAAGACACTTCTTTAATCCTTAAATGACAATAAAATAATGCCTTAAGCTTCTCTGATCCACTCTACTTGAGAGTAGATTGCCTATAGGGTTGCAACCTTAGATACTCCATATATTCTACCTCAAATGTGTGCTCTATATGATGCTGATCAGCATACGACTTTTTTTGGTTTTGTGCTTGCTAAAGGTTGTCTTTCAAGGATTTTGGGATATCTTGAGTCTGCTGCAATAAATTCTTATCTTAGGGAACTCTATTATCACCAAACATGTGTTCAATAAAGCTAGGAGCTTCATATCCATAAAGTGCCATAAATGGGCACATTATTATTGACATGTGATAGGTAGACTTGTAATTATACTCTTCTAAATGATGCCATCTTCCCCAATCTTTTTGCTGCCTAAAATATAGTTTCTTAAATAGCCCTCCACCCACTTGTTTATAATCTCTGTTTGCCCATTGGTTTGTGGGTGATAATTGGTACTAGGAGTGAGCTTAGTCCCACTCAAACTGAAGAGTTCTTGCCAAAATAGATTTAGGAAGTTGCTGTCTCTGTCACAAACAATGTTTTTTGGCAAGCCATGTGGTCTAAACACTTCTCTGAAGAATACATCAGCGACCTGAGCTGCTCTAAAGTTTTCAGAAATAGCAAAGAAGTGTGAAAATTTGGTCAATCAGTCAACAACATAAATAAAATGCTTCCCTTGCACCCATGGTAACCCTGTAATGAAATCCATTGAAATCCTTTACCACCTTTGGCTGGGAATAGGTAAGGGCTGCAGCAGACTAGCATTGAAAGTGTGTTCATTTTTGTTTTTTTGACACAGTCCTTCTCTTACATAACTAGAAACATAGTCCTTAAGTCCCTACCATAAATTATTCACGGATTTGTTTGCAAGTCTTGAAAAGTCCTTGGTGACCAGCCAAGGGAGGATCATAGAAGGTCCTCAAAACCTTATCTTGAGTTTTGATTTAGGCTCTATAAGGATTCTTTCTTTGTAAAGATTTAACTCATTCACCACTTTGTACTTCTCATGTTACAAGGAACCCTCCTAGATACTAGTGGCAAATGGATTCTTTGCATGCTCAACAAGAATTTGCTCCTTCCATTCAATAGTTATCTCCATCATGGAACTCAAATGTGGTCTTCTTGACAACGCATTAGCCACCACATTCTTCCTCCCTTTTCTGGAGGCTTTGTTGTTGGTATGCCACTAAAAACATTGCTATGCTTGGTCAACAATGGTTGCACATCTGGATTGTATTCTCTTTTGCCTTATTGAGAAATGCTAGGCATGATGACACATTGGGCTGCCCACTTAACTTGCCCACGGCAAAACAATCTCTCCATCCTCTTGATTGTGATAACACGAGATCCTCCATTAGACGTTGCTCTCAACACAATATTTTTCCCATCAGTTTGGAATTTCAACTCCAGTGTTTGATAATTCGAGGTGATTTCCCCTAAAGAATGGAGCTGTTGGATGCCAAGAACAATATCGGTGTCTTTGATTTCCTAGTTGCCTAATTGTAGACTCAATTGAGGAATTTTCCTTGAGCATGGAAGAGTGAATCTGTCAGCACCTACAACTTTGAAACCTTCAAATTCTTCCATCTTAAGGCCTTTTTGTGCTACAACTCCTTTTCCAATGAAGTTTTGTGTACAACCTGTATCATTGAAAGCAACATTTTGCTGCCCATACAACATTCCACAAACCCTGAAAGAATCATTCTTTGAAGACTTGACAGTTGAGCAAAGGTGCGTTCATTTTCTCTCTCTTCTTCAGGTTCTTCTTGTGCTTTTTTCTCCTTTCCCTTCATATCAGATTTCTGTTTCCAAATTTTCTGATTTAGATTCATCAGCCGAATATACTTCCAAGTGGCAAACTTGACCTTTCTCAAATCTCTCATAGGCTGAGGCTCACAGCCCCTTGCATGTAAATCATAATTATTTCCTCCTTAGCTCATTTCATAGGTCATCATTCATCTTTGAAGGGAAACTTTTGGGCTGATTTTATTCCTTGTGGAAATGCTTCTTATCTTTCTTGTGTTGAAAGGTCCTAGACTCTAGTTTGAAATTTACTCTTGGAAATAACAAACTTGACGTTCCTTGCCTTCTTGATTACATCCTGTAGGGTTGCTTTCACCCACTCCTAAAGAGGCTTGGTTAGCCCTTGAATAAACAACATTGTCTTCTTTCTGAAATATTCAGCACCATCACAAAAGCCTTTGAAAACCAGCAATCTAGGCATCAACAGTCCCATGTTGCCTCAACTGAGCCAACTTTTTGAATTGTAATTCTCGGCCCTTGTCAAATCTTTCAATAAGTTTATTGGTAAACTCCTCATAAGCTGTAATGAGATTGTGGCCTTGGGTTATTAACCCATGGTAACACAATGCATGAGCTGCTTCATCGAGGGGCAAGGTGGAAAATTAATTGCCTCTTCTTCTGCATTGGCCTCAATGACAAGTAATTGTCCAACTTTGGACACATGCATGAACAATACTCTTGTCACTTCCATCAAAATGAGAAAGTGTTAGCTTTCCTAAGGCTTGTTGATAATCTCTCTGAACAACTAGGCCTCTGTCATCTTGTCTTCCACTACTTCTCTTCTTTTTCTGATTCATAAATTGATCAAGAGACAATATGTCTCGAATCTCCAGCGAAGAGTTAATATTCTGCATAACTTGCCTGAATGAAGGACATGCCCCCGAAGAGGAGCAGCCTACTCCAGAAGAAGCACGGAATACAGCAACTGAAATTTATCCAGATCCCCATAGGAACTTGGTTTCTTTATCGGGTTGTGCTTACTCCCTACGAGTGAATGTAGGTTGGAGAGGTCTAACAACAGATGCAACAATGGTTCTAGTAGAATGGCCATTATTGCCTCGTTGATTATTGACATTAATGTGAACTTCTCCATTCTAATTTTGGGGAACATTCTGAGTCTAACTCATTTTATGGAGAAGTTGGGCCATCATGCCAAGCATAACATCACACTTTCTCTGTTCTGGCATGCAGGATTTTTGGTCTGTCAATGCCCTTGTCTTTGCCTACAATGTTCTCTGATGTGACTTCAGTATTAAATGCAGGAGACTGATTTGTATCTAAGGCTTTTGTAAATATCTCTTCTATTGGGTTTCTTGAAAACTGATATTGATGTCTCTATTCACTGTCATAATATATCTTTTCTCTTTCATTGTGGTGCATAGAGAATAAGTTGCATGACTTGCATGACAGAATTAGCTTCATAGGATGGCAAGATCATCAGCTCTGGTATCATTGGTATAAACACCCCAATTTTTTTTTTGAATTTTTTTATATGAATCAAAGCTATAATGCAATTTCCTTATCACTTTTTGATCAAAACCTAGTTCTTGAGATGGGCAAGGTGAGAGTATAAGGTGTATAGGACCACATCTAGTTATAAAAAATGCAACATGTTGTGAACTAATCAACTAAGCATACCCGGTGGCAAAGCTGGCTAAGTCTACACTTCATAAGTGGTCTTGCATGTTGATATTTTCCAGATCTATGCTAGGAATAATTCAATCTATAGAGATCTAACAAAACTAAGCACAAGTTATCAATAAATGACAAAGTAAACTTCAAATAAGGATAGATAATACCCGGAAATGAAGTTCTGGACTGATCTTGAGTTTGACTTCAAACCCTCTCCTGTGTGTGCTCAAATGTGCAATCCAAATCTGCCCACCTAGGGCTTGTTCAAAGGCTGCAACTTCATATTGATCCTTAGATGTCCGAATTTCAGGTCTGAAATTTGCTTGTGTATGTCGCAATGATTTGATTTGATCTGCACTCTTAGAATGCACAAGAATGATACCTTAACATACAGATCGCAATACTATTGGATCATGTGTAATGGCTGCCAAGTGCACAAAATGTACTGCTGTTATGATTCATTTCTATACATATCAGATCGCACTCTAAATCTGATGTATATTGCACTGAAAATCACACATGTGAATGATGAGATCACTGCTCTCATTCCCAGCACTAATCGCAACAAAATTCGCTTCTCAAGGAATTCGCTCCTGCACTAATGAATTCACTCCAGCACTTTGAATTCGCTCCAGCACTAATGAATTCGCTCCAGCACTTTGCCTTAACCAATTCGCATGAGAGTTAAGTAATTCAATCCTTGAAGGGAGAGAATCATGTTATGTTTTTGATGATTCTCTCCTTTGGATTCGATCACCTTATATATGAGATGAATTCATCCACAAGGAGGCCGACTTGGACTTATAAAATCCATTTATGTACTAAAGCCAAGAGGCCGACCTTGGGCCCTCAATTAATTCATTTAACATATATATCAATTTTGGTGATAAACAATAAATAATAAATATTGCCAATAATTATTATTATTATTTATCATATCGATTTATTGCTCAAGCAAGAGGATGTTTGCCATAAAGGCCATAATGTTAACAAAGTGGAGTGTGCTTGATGCAAGAAACTGAAGGAAACACACTAGTTGGCATAGCCACCCAAGTCTACACTTTTTTAGTTGAGTGTGCTTGATGCGAAAACAGAGAGTTAACTATTGTACACTTATTCAGTGGAGTGTGCAACCACAAGAAGTAAAACAGGCACACGAGGCAGTATTACGATAAGTAATTGGTAAAATATTAATGTATTGAATGAAGAACAAATGCGTTCTTAAATAGATTTACAAAGGACAATGTTTCTAATAAGAAACAGTCGTAGAAAATAGAAACAATATCTACAAGATATTTACACAATAGATAACATTAAACATAATAGAAAGATATTATTTTAATAGGCAGCAAGTGATCCTCAGAGTGTGCAATTACGTTAAAATGCAATTATGCAACCAGTGGTGTTACCACTATCCAGGGAATTACAAGATAATATAAATGCATTACAAATCATCATTAGGGAAGATAAATTACTAATATATCATATATGCTGATGTAAAGTTCTGATCACAAATCTTAATTGTTGCAATATTTAAACAAAAGTCATATAGCATAGGTAACTAGTAAGCGATGCACTCAAGTACCAACACAAATGTAAACCTCTGTTAGATGAACCAAAGGCTGATTATTATCTCTGACATGTCAATCAGCGCCATTCCTTCCTTGTCTACGTGGTATGTCATCTTCATTATCTGAATTACGTCAAGTGTTGATATAAACTCTGGTCAGATCTTCCATTATCATCATTGTTGGTTATTTTTGCAGACAGTACCACATCATCAGAATAATTATCGACCGAGTCTGATTATTCAATTTCGATTAGCCAGGTGAGGAAGACAACATGATATCATTCAATAGTGATGGGGATGCTTATTCCACCGTCTTAATAATTCACTTATCCTTAGTGGATTCTTCTTTTCCTTAACCGTTGACCAATATTGTCTTTGTGTGAGTGTGTTATGGTAGAACGAAATAATAATAGCATAGTTTCTTCAAAGTTCAAACATCTAGTCTTCCTAAGCAGATATGCATCCCTGTGTGCTTCCAAGCAGATCCGCATCCGGATGCATCTGCATCCGCCTCTGCCCCTAGACTGAGAGCTCCCAGTAGCTTAGGTTATAAATGATATCCCGTTCGATGACAATCTGCTGCTTATTTTCTGGATTTATGTTGCTTGATTGATGCTCTCTTGGAGTCAATCCTTGACCTTCTTATACCTTCTTGACTGGAATGGAAGAGGTGCATCCCTTCACACAGCATCTCCTCAATTCTCTAATCGTACCTCTTCCAAAGCTCTTTGGGTTAGCTGACTATATTATTAATATAGATACTGTTAATTCTCAATGGGCCGGCCCTTATTAATCACTGCTAATTATTATGAAACAGCCTTTGTTAATCCTTGTGTCGGCTTAATTAATTAATCACTGCTAATTATTATGAATTGGCCTCTGTTAACCAGTGTCTATTATTAAGAGATCGGCCTAGTTAGTTTTAATTGCTGCTGACCTCCATAGGGTTGTTATTCTCTTGCTGTTATTGTGTACACTGGATGAACTTTTGTTTTGAGAAAATCGTGAAGTTTTAAATAAGACGATTTTCTCATGAATAATGCCTATCTTATGTCAGGGACATGACAGTACTACACACCCACACACAAAAACTATATTAAGTAGCACACGTGAAAGTTGACACATGAACCTGTTAAACAAGTTTATTTCAATAAAATTCCCATTTTTTTCCAATTATTTAAACTTTAGATTTGACTATGTCTTCATATAAAATTTAAAAAATATCAGCCAGCAATTGCTATGTGGATGATTATTATTTTCAAGTTCTCTCAGCAACAAGCAAGGATAAAAGTAAATTCAGGTCCACTTCCAGTACTTATACGAAGATAATAGTGTTCCAAGTGCAAATAGACAATTCAAACATAAGAATCTCAAATGCAAAATTTTGCCATCAAGAGAGTCATGGAGTTTGCTCTTGCATTCAACAATTCAAAATGAGAAAAGAGTTCTGATGCAGAGTTATCAATCAACACACAGTTGTCTATTTTATGCATAATCTCACAACAAGCTTGCCAGAAAATGTTATGATTATGAGTTAAAAATCGCGTCTATCTGCTAAAGCATGCCTCCAAACCAACGTTTCACTAGTTATTTGAATCATCATTCCAATGCTTTAAATGATATCATTTGGATACACTAAAGGAGTATATCATTTCATCAATTTTTTATAGGTGTGGGTTAGACTATAGGTAATGTTGTGCTTTATGGCTTATTTAATTGATTCAGCGGGTTCATATATTAAATGCACAACATTGATTTATTGTTGATTTGTTTATAATTTATTTGTATGGAAGTGACTTGGAAGAAAAGTTTTGTCACATCATACTGAGTATCACTTAAGTAGGAAAGTGACATTTCACCGAACATAAGGCAACTGTATATATTTAACTTGGCTAATGTTTGGCTTTATAACAAAATCACTATTTCAGTTGAATTAGCTGGATGCCTAACATAATGTTTTCTAATATTATTATTATATGCATAAATTATCTCAGGATGTCTGGGACTCCGTGGCTTTGGACACTCTTAAGCAGGCTTGTGGTAAGTTTTACAGAATGAGATATTTTTCTTTATGAGTAAGCATTTACTGTTTGGACTAGTGGCCTTTAGAATCTGCAGTGGAGTGCTTTCAATTCTGCAATTTATGAATATTCTCTTTATATAGCACTTTTATACATAAAAATTTAAAATCTTCAACTAATGATTATGGAAAATTTGTTCTGTTGTCATGCTGTTGAATTATCAGACCCTGGCGCAAGTGCTGATCTTGCAGTGATCTTGATGCAAGAAGGTCTGGCACACATATTTCTTGTTGGTCGAAGGTAAAGACATCTTTAAGTGCCTAATTTATTGGCTGTGCTTTGTTAGTGGATGGAATGAGCTACCTATACAATTGCCGCAATTAGATAAACACAACTCTATGGTGTTATGTCTCTCATAATCTGCTTATTGTTATTCGAATAAAGGTCATGGAGTGGTGGATTTGTGCTGTGCATAACCTTTAGATAGTCTCAGTAGTTTTCTGGATTCTTTATTTTATGTCCAGCTGGCCTGGCTTATGGTTTGACCCAAAGAAGCAGAAATCACAAATTTATTGCAACAAATTGTGGCCTGCCTTGCAGGCCATTTTGTTTCATCAAAGAAAGTGTGTGATTTTTTTAAAATTTGGGCAAACATTTTTTTTATCAGATAAATCCCAATGAAATTGTGGTTCACAATCTTTTCATTATAGAAGCGATCTTCTGTTTTCTTTTTCCATATTGATTTCAAATTTCAACTTTGCTAGACTACTCTTTGGATGAATTTGATCTGCAGCCTTGTTTTTTTGACCATTAGATTGGATTGGATCAATTTCACATCTTCCATGAATCTTCCTTACTATTTCCATCCTCCATAAGAGTTTCTATATAAATATTACTTGATTTTAATTTTTGTACTCTACTTTGGTTCATATTATGGCCTAACTCTAACGATAAACTTTGAATTTGTTAGATTTGGGGTTAGGGTTAATTAACGTTTGGTGTCAGGGCTAGGGTTCAATTATAAATAGAACTTTGGGCTTGGTTAGGGTTTTGTTAATAAATTTTGGGTTTAACATTAGGTGAGATCATAATATTATGCCCTAACCCTAACCTTAAGCCCTGATTTTCTTATGGTTTGGGTATTCTTTGGTAGTATGCTTAGTATTAAACTTAAAACTTGAATTTCTAGGATTTGGAGTTTAGGGTTATGATTTTCTTATTAGTAAGCACTAAGTACAATGTAACCTAATCTTAGACCTTGAATTTTTTCCAAGTTTAAGGTTAGTGTTAGGCTCTAACTCTAACCTTGAAACCTATATATGATAGGATTAGCGGTTTTTCAAGATTTAGTACTTATTTTTTTAAGGGTTTAGCATTAGTGTTAGGATGTGGTAAAGCATAAAAATAAATTGTTATCTGTGACCCTAAACCATGATTTTTATCAAATTGAAGCTTAGGGCTTTTAATATTTAGCATTTGTGTAATATTTTTATTGTAAAATACTAAAAGCATTTGCAAAATACTCAATACTTATGTTTGCCTCTTGAGCCCCTCTACAGTGTACCAAACACAACATTTGACAAAATAATTGTTTCCTTTCTTGGGAAGTCCTGACCTAGTCGTATATTTGTGAGTCTTGTTCGAGTGATGAGGAGACAAACATAATTTTTTTTTTTCTTTTAGTAACGTTGTTTATATATTCTTCTCTCTTTTATTCTAATGATCTTTCATTATTGGTTGAGCTAGATTTCCATAAGGGTTTTAGTTGAGTAAAGTGAGGGGTGCTACTACACTACCCCCATAATAGGCTAAGCTAGATTCCACATGAAGTGAGGCCTTAGACACATCCAATATTTTTTCTTACCATCATTTTTGGTGCTACTATGCTCTTTTGTACCATTACTTCCATGTACTATTTGTCATATGAGAAGATTTGTTATATTGAAAAGATTGCTTAATCGTACCACTACACTTCCATAGACATTTGGTTACAGGGAGATGTGATATATTGAGAAGTCGGAAATATTGGAGAGATAGGTATATTGAAAGACAGGAGTGATAAGGTTGGAGTGGTAAGGTGTGAGAGTTATCACTTCAAATGGTATTTGTTAAAGGTTCCAAGTCATTATGTGAACCTTTTTAAATAGTGCCCTCTAGATGTCATCCATTAAGCCTTGAGGGATTTTGTGTTGTATTCAAGTAGTCAATAGAAACTAAGACACACACACCAATTGGATCAACTTATTCTATGGCTAGAGTCAACCTTTCCATGAACTATTACTACCACAACAACCTATGCGATACTCTCTTTTGTTGGTTTTCTAACACTAGATGGAAACATTAACGTCTTCTTTGCACTATGTGCTACACTAGGTGTGCAACCAATATAAAAAATGTGGTCCATTTAGTTATAGATAATGTAGCCAATTGTGTTTCTGCTCAGAGACTTTCGATGGTGAGAATCACACTATGTTTTGGAATCCGTGTAGGGCACATTGTCTTGATCTAACCTTGGGAGACATGAAAAACCTTAAATGGGTCAAGTATGTATTTGAGAGGATCCACACAATTACCAAATTTATATACAAGCATATGAGGGTGTTAAAAATGATGTGCACCTTCAATAAAGGCAACAAACTTCTTTAGCTAGGGATGATGAAATTTGCTACCCACTTCCTTGCATTGTAGGCTCTGTTTGTTTGCATTAGATGAATTCGAAAATTGAAATGAATGTTCATTTTGAATGAGTACATAAAGTGTAGCTTTACCAATCCTACGGATGACAAGACTATTATGATAGACTAAATTTTTTAAAGTTTTTCGGTAGAGGCACAACAAATTGTCGAGTTTTCAATGTCCGTAGTTAGAGTTTTAAGACTAGCTGATGGGGTTTTATCTTTAGTGGGCTATTTATATGAGGCCATGGATAGGACAAATGAGGCTACTAAGAGAAGGATGGACAATGACAACAAGTGCATATTGCTATGGGAAATCATCAATTATAGATGCATCCCCACATTCTGCAACTAGATAGTACCTTGATATAGTATTGTTGAATAGTGACTCATTTGAAGACATTGGAAAAGTCACAAAAGCCTCTTCAAATGTGCAGAAAAAATGTTGCCTAGCATGGTAGAGTGTCCACAAACAAGCAAGTGAATGGTTTTTTCTCTATTGTTTTTTCCATAGAAGGTAGGAACACCTTCAAACCAAGTAATTGCGCGTGGCTTGGTCCCCCTTCTGGCCATACCAAATCCGTGAGGCCTTGCAGGAATTCCACTCGGCAGCGGTTTTCTTCTTCTTCTTCTTCTTCTTCCTCTTCCTCCTCTTCCTCTTCCTCTTCTTCTTCTTCAGAGGTGGCTTGGAGTTCCTTCTCGCCCTATGGCCTATCCTTCGGCTTTGGATTTTTTCTCGGCTGCTCAGAGCCGTTAGTGGGTTGTTTGTTGTTTCTTGCTTTAGTTGTTTCGTTTTCTCTCCTCAAGCCCTGTTTGGTGTTCCTTCTTTGGGCTGGCCATCTGCTTTGTTTTGGCAGTCCCTTGGACCCCCTTTGTGGTCTTTTGTTGGACATTAA
Organism: Thuja plicata; assembly: GCA_018584345.1. Classification (NCBI taxonomy): domain Eukaryota; kingdom Viridiplantae; phylum Streptophyta; class Pinopsida; order Cupressales; family Cupressaceae; genus Thuja; species Thuja plicata. Next base: position 523,822 of record MU227059.1, read on the forward strand.
TAAATTTATTTTATCTTATCTTATCTTATTTATATTGTACATGAAGACATTATAGATGTCAAGTTTTAACTAAATTGTATATGACAAAATCATCATGAAATTTGTCTTTTCTTCTCAATGGTGAGATTTGTTTGGCTAGGAAACTGCAATTTTTTGATGGACATGTTGATGTGACTTTTGTTCCACCGCAACATGCAAAATCAAATACTCAATGTTTCGAGATGAAACACCAAACATTCAATCCTCTCTTGATATAAGGTCATCTCTCATGCTAAGCTTGCAACGTAAGATCATGAAATGACTTCAAGGTTCCTTTAACTGTGGATACTCGCTCAGTGAAATAATGTGATTTGCTGGTAATCACTTAGGCCCCGTTTGTTTGGGGAATTGGAATTTGACTCAAAACCTGATTATCACAAAATCAGGTTTTGAAATTCCGGTTTTGCATCTTTGGGTTATAATTTGGACCGTTTGGTTGACCCGGAAGATGGATTAGTCAATCCATCTTCTGCGTTTGGTTGCCAATTTCGAAATTGGAATTGGAACTGGCAAATTCCAACTTCCGTGTTTGGTTCAACAATTTCGAATTGGAATTGGAATTAGACACTCCATGTTCTATGTTTGGTTCTACATTTCGAATTGGAATTGGAATTCGACAAAGACTTTATAATTTTTT
>MU227059.1:538974-574827 GCA_018584345.1 Thuja plicata
CTCAAATGTTTAAAGGATTGTAGTCACCTCTCAAGGCAGTTGTATAAGAGGAAAATGTCTTTAGATGGTAGCCTCCATCTGTCAAGCCATTAGCACAGCTTTAGTTCCTGATTCCAGTTCTGTCACACGAATCCTTTATTCGGTAACATGCGTTTGATATTCTTTATCGAAACTCTACAATGCCATATTTGTTTCTTCTTGTAGGCTTGTAGCTAATTAAATCTTTGTTTCCATGTCTAAGCATTCATATTTTGATCATCCATGCATGAAAGGCACCCGTTTGGAGACTAATATTGTGTTATGGATGGGCAGGCTTTGAACAAATTTTTTGAGAATGTTCTGCAGGTGACGTTTTTTATTTCCCATATGGTTCAACATTTAATGGGTTTAATTGTTTCTTCTCTGATTCTTTAAGTTGATATATAACTTACTGTGCTATATTTCAGGCAGTTCTCAGGCACTCTGATTTTACTATTGTCCGTTGCATGGTAATTGCAAGTCCTGGATTTACAAAGGTGCTCCTTAGTTCTTATCCTGAACTAAATATAAAATGAATTGTTGCAGTGCACAAAATATGAAATTTCTAGCTGCATTTCATGCTTTTTTCACATTGTTGAAGGTGAAAGTTTAAATTGTAATTAGCTTGTATCATTAAATATTCTTTCTTGGAAGTAAATCAGTGGATCTATGGCTCACGTATACAAGGAGTTGATAAATTCAATGTATTACTGCATCAAAAACAAATAACTTGTATTCAGCAAAATTACTTTATAATTTGATTGCGTGAAACTTATTTTGCATGAACGTTTCAGATCACACTCTGTGATCCATCATTAGGATGAGAGAGAGCTGAGGTAAAAAAATGGATCATGGAATGTGATCCAAAACGTTGATGCAAACGAAATTTTATGCAGTTGATGTTGATGATTGTAGCTTCGATCAGATAAAATAAATGAGATATTAATATTATGAGAATAGATTAACTTATGCATATAATATATATAATAATAATAATAGATATTATTATTATATATGTTAATGTATTTACATACATTATAATTGAGAAAATTAATCTATTATTATATTTAATATAATTAATTATTGAAATGGATTTGATCGAATGACATCATATTATTCATTATGTAAATATCTGAATGATAATATTATTATATTATATTATATATTAATATATAAATAATAATGATATTATTATATATATATCAATATACATATATAATATTATAATTGATTTAATAATATGTCATAATACTATGCGATACAATTAATATCAGTCGTATTAATACATGTATGCCGATTACCGATTAATATCGGTTCATGAACTTACCGGTTAAATCAATGATATCGGTTTGAATACCGATCGGGTGATAATGATCGGGTTGACAAATTTTGATATATTACAATACCGATTGGGATCGATATAATGCAAAAGGTGGGTTTATTTCAACGTCAACTCTGATTGATATTGGATTGACTAATCAATATTAAAACACCAATTAGAATCGGTTCTTTTGCATTGAGTCGTCACCTTATGTGAAACAGTGTTTTTGTGTAGAGACATGTCTGTCTACATGACTCCTCCCCTCTTATGTATAGTGGAGAGATCTCAGACGATAAGAACATACAGAACATACAGGGAAAATGTAACAGTGTTATTAGCAGATTGATAAATTGTACTTGCCAATATTATTACTTGGTAATAATAAAGCATATACAACACTATATTGAATGCAAGTCTTATTTATCAAGTCAACATAAATATCAAGATTAATATATATATATATATATATATATTTATTGAGGTTATATATATTATATATATTAAGATTATATAAGAAAATTTGAAAGACATAAATCTGATCCAAAACTTAACAGTTGAATCCAAAAACTAGTACTCAATATTATGGATCGTGGAAATCTGATGTCTTTAATTAAATAACTTGCAATTAGAAGTGTTGATCTGTTTGTTGAAAACATTGCAATAGAATAAACAATTGAATGGAATTCTTTTCCAAATTATACACAAGCCTTTCTCTGTCACTGCATATTTGTCTGGAAGACTCTAGATTTCTATGGAAATAACACTGGTACACGAGCACACACACCCACACCCACACATGCAGAGAGAGAGAAAGAGCTAGACTGAATCACTAGAATAGACCTTACTTAGAGAGAGAGAGAGAGATTCTTCCCTGGCACTAGATTAGATCTCACTAAACAGAACTGGAAAGGATTTTGTCCAAGAACTAGAAGTCCTCTTTTGTTTTTGAGTTTGTCAACAACTTTATAGACTTCTGACTCCGTGGGAACCACTTCAGCTGAAATGAACTAAGAAAATTTAATCAAATAATAAACTGAATAATACAGAATTGAAATTTTATGACTTTTTACACCTTTTGACAGTTTTCCAGCCATGGAAAAACTCTGGTTCAGTGGAGCAACTGCTAACAAAAATCTTTAAAGGCTCTTAACTCAATTATTTTATTTTCAGAACTGACTGAAGAAAATAATTTTTATATTGGCATTATATGGTGCAAAATGGATCAAGAATATTGCCAACGTCATTCATGCTATCAATTTTCTATACAAAAGCAATAGTTGTTTGCCAAAAGCTAATTTTAGAAGGAAAACAGATCTGCCAAAAAATTCTATAGGATCTTTTATATTTTTAGCTGCTTCTCAAGATGTTATTCATTTCTATAAATAAATATTAAAAAGTCTTTTACCATTTAGTGTGACCCTTGATTCACTTAGTTCCTTTTTCTTTTCAATTTTTCTTAGTAATGTTAATGCTAGCTGTGGATAGCTTGGAATATACTGAACTATCTCTGCGTACCAATGTATTGGATAATATTATGAGCCATCCTTATTTATTGTAGGAAAGCTTGCAGTGGGGATTGTTTCTGGCCTTCTTGTGCTACTATGCTCTGTAGACTTTACTCTTTTTTAACATGACTACTAATATGTAATTTCACTCTTTTTTAACATGACTACTAATATTTAATTTGTTTTTGTCTCAAGTCACTATTTCTTTCTTTATCGAACTTTAGAATTAGCATAGCAACTTGGTAACATAGAGATGTAATGATCTTTTGGAATTTTGAACTTGTTTAAGGGGGTGGAAATATAATATTTAAGACTGGCTTCTAGCATTTTTTACTTCTACTGAAGGAAAAAGTACATTTTCCTCATTTTTCCTTGTGATAGAAGCATTATTTAGTGAAATAATTTGAGAGATGAACCAAGTGAAACATTTTTTTTTGTTTTTTGAATTTCTACGGGTTTTTCCACTAGTTATTGAATTTATGATTTGTGAAATTGCAGTTTTCTGCATAGGTCCTTGTTGTTTCTTATAAATTGTTTCAAGTGTTCTTACTGAAAAGCTTACACTTGTTTTACTTCAGGATCAATTTTATAGCTATATGTTGCTTGAGGCAGAAAGACGGGAGTTAAGATCCATCATAGAGAACAAGTCACGCATTGTTCTTGCTCATGCTTCTTCTGGATACAAGTATGCTTCTCAGGCATTTCTTGCGTTTGTTTTCCTAGAAGACTGCAAATTTGTCTTTCTGCAGATTCTAGAGTTTCATGCAATTCCTTATTATCACGTATGCCTAAAGATGGCAAAAAGGTTGGTTTCACAAGTTGGCATGCAATATAGTATTCAATAGAAATAGGGAGAATGAATCTCAGGAAACAATATGGCTTCCAAAGTAGCATATTTTAACCTGCCTGGCCTATCATTTATAATTTGAGGGTTATAAAACAAATTATAGATATTAGGGTAGCAATGATTACAAAAATCAGCTAATCATATCTCCAAAATCTTCTTCTTGGTATGTTTATTTGGGAAAGCACATCTAGCGAAATATAGGTTCATAAGTAAGAATACTGAAGCAAATTTTAATACGGCTCACAATTGAACAGAATTTTTCTGAAATGTAGAGCACAAGTTCTGATGCTTGTGATTAAATGGTTAAATCTATTTTTTTAATTAATGTCCTTCAATCTGTTATATGTCACTGATCTGAATCTCTATGTTCTTGAGACATTGTGAAACATTAAGATATCACTGCAATTAACGGCTTTGTATTAGTGATCCAATATCGCTTAGTAAGTTCTAACCTATGAGTAGTCACAGACTTACAACACGTCTGCCTCAGTCAAAAGCATGGATGGTATTATATATTTTTTATCCTTTGGTGCATGATTCATGGAGATGAGCAATGCTTCTGAATTGTTGTCAATGGAAAGATTATGGTTTGTTACATTCCTTTGTTGAAAGATCATGTGTTGTAGCATGTGCTCAAAAAATTGAGCTAGTATGAATCTTCAGAATTAAGTTTCACCAAGCAATTGGAGATCTATATGGTGCAACCTCAATGTTGTGGACAAGTTAGAAAGATACATGGGCATTGCTTGAGATGTTTTGCAGTGATCTTTCTCTCCAGTTAAAGAATTGAATTATGCTTTGTCCGTTAAGAATCAAGACAGTTATATCATGTGAATATGTTCATTGACAGAATCTCCAAGAGTGGAATTTTACATGATCAAGAAAAATATAACTATAATGAATCAGATATGGTTGCAATAGCTAGCAATATAAGTCTATATTACTTATTCTTAATTGAAAGTAATAAGCTAGTAGGACACTGAACACTAATGATGTATAATTACACTAGTATAATATTCTAATTATTCCTGGGTGTACATATGCCATGGTCATCAACTTCTAACACCTCCCCTTAATGACCATTTTGTTCTCTGTTGCATTAAGTATATCTCTCAATTTTGTAAATTATATTTTTTACTTAGAGGTTTGTCAAAGATATCTTCAACTCAATTTTGAGCTGAATGATATCCATTTTAACTCTTTATTTTGCATCTACTATCTTGAAAATTGATGCATTTCTATTTTCTGTGATCTTGCACAAAAGGCTCGTTTGTCAATAAAATAGAGGCATTTTTTGAACTCTTTTAAAAAGCCATTAAGAATTGTTGTAGCCACATTATATCATATGCAGCACATACAGAATTTGCATTTAGGTTTTGGGGAGAAAAGTGCAATTGTAGTTTGCTTTTTTGCTTAAACACTGGTTTTTTCTTTTATCCAAGAAACTGCTCCCGTGAAATCTAAGCAGCAACATGAAGTAGACTTTTTGCTAGTCACTAATACTTTCCTATATGATTTACTAAAACTGGCCAATCCACATGATTATTATTCTCAAATTCATGTCCATATTCGATTGTGTTTTACATATTTCTCAAAAATTCATTTCATTTCATTGCAGTGTTACATGGAGATGCATCCCCCCTAGACCCTTGTGTTCCCAAGATGGGGATGTCCTCGGGATAGGGGGACGGGGATGGGGTGTCCCCCCACCACCGCCCTTTTGCCACCACTATGTTGTCGGGACGACATGGCGTCCTTGGAACAGACGAGGGCCCTTCTGCCACCACTATGCTGCCGGGACGACACTACGTCCTCAAAATGGACATGGGGACGCCTAGGTGTCCCTGAACCGACTTGGGGATGTTTGTGCTATTAGAATAATATTTTATTATTTTTAGTATTAATGCTCAATATTGTAACTTGCTGTAAATATCTTGTTAAAGATCTTCTTTGATCTTTCTGGCAGTTTCTATTTTAGAAACCTGCCAATTTGTAAAGTCTGTACAACTATTTATTGAGCTTTGCTCTTGTTAATTAACATTCATATTTTTATGAATTACTCATCGTAATATGGTATCAGAGCTAGACTAATTTTTTCGAAAATTTATAATTTCTTCTTTGAAATTACTTGCTAAAATTTTCGACTTTATTTTGGTCTTGTTTTTTGTAGAAGTTTTTATAGAATCAAATTAGGGTTTTCGCATCAAGGATTGCCGCCATTATTCGCGTCAAGGATTGACGCCATTGTCTGTAACTTCTCTGGACAACCACGCGTCTGTTTTTGGTCGTCATTCCAACTCGTGATTTGTCTTCAGTTACAGTCGTCCGTCATGTGTAGGTCGTTCCTTCCACGCGGATTGTTTTATGTCTAAAAATCGTGATTTCTGGGCGTTTTTCCTGCAACTCTGCCATCAAGGTGTCGTTTTTGTGATTTCGGCTTATTTCGACCTCTCTCTAGGTCGTTCTGATAACACACAGCGGCTACTTCCTCAACAAAACTCTGCAAATTCGCCATTTTTGGAGTTTGAAGCAGCCAGCTAGGGTTTCTTTCGAAACTCTTGTTTTTCGTGCTGGATTCCAGATTTTCTTGCAGATTCCTTCTAGGTTTTTCAAGAGCTCAACTGGGTCGCTTTCCAAATTTTCTGGGTGGATCGTTTTCCGTGCCTCAAAATTTGTGCCAGCGGATTTCAAATCCAATTTCAGATTTCTTCTGGGTTTTTCCAGATTTCTTTTGGGTCCTTGTCAGATTTTTTTGTGTCTGCCGGCAATTTTCTTGAAATCTGTGCATGTTGTACTTCATCAATTCTTGTAGTCTGTACCTGATTCAGCGTCTATCCTCTGCATTAGGATTCGTGTTTCAAATCTCGTGTTCGCGACTCCACTTTATGTCTCGCTTTTTCTACATTGGGAAGCGTGCAAGATGGCATCACTCACCAATTTAATGTTGGAAGGCAATCAACGATTCAACGACCGCAATTATAACACCTAGAAGCAGTGCATGTTGACCATCTTCGAGTACCGTCGCCTGGATGCGCTTGTTCTAGGCACAGAGACTCGTCCGACCTCTATCCCTGCAAATTAAGACAAGTTTGACGATCGGAAATGCAAAGCTGTTATGCTTCTCAAGTTCTCTGTCATCGATGATCAGCTGCCTCAGATTCCCTCTGGCAAGTCTGCTGCCGATATTTGGAAGTATTTAAAGGAGTTGCATGAGACATCCGACAAAAGTCGCGCATTCTTTCTGAAGAACCAATTGTTCTCCATCATGATGGATGAACGCATGTCCTTACAGGAGCATCTCACGAAGATTAAAGACATTTGCGATCAACTTGAAGTTATCGGTCGGAAGATGGAGGAAGAAGATATGTTAGTCATTACTCTGAAAAGTCTACCATCATCTTATGAGCACTTCATAGGAACTCTCAACATTACTTCGACTAATGTGTATCTAAAATTCCCAGAGTTGTGCACCAAACTTCTGCAGCAGGATCGTTGGAAACAACAGTTTGGTAGTAGTGCCACCTCGTCCTCCTCAGAGCAGGCCTTTGCACCCCAATCCTTTCACAAGGATCAGGGCAAATTTTAGTCATATCAGTCCTTTCAGCAGAAGGGCCCTTCTCAATCTCAGGATGGCTCTAAGAAAAAGGTGCAGTGCAATTACTGTCACAAATTTGGTCATATGATCAAAGATTGCAGTACTAGACTGGCTTCCGAACAACGGAAGTAGGGAGGGTTTCAGCCCCAAGCAAATGTTGCTGAGCACACAGAGCAGCAAGAATTTGCCTTTAATGCCTTCATGGCTAAAAGACCTGCAGATCATGTGAAGTCTTCTGCCTGGTACATTGATTTTGGTGCTTCCCGTCATTTCACTCACAGACGTGATTGGTTTGTTGAGTTCTCTCCCTACACGGACTCAGTTATCTTTGGAGGTGGTGAAGAGTACTCTATTGTCAGCAAGGGCAACGTTCAGATAGAGTCTGGGGGCCGGCGTCTCCTCTTCCTCAATGTGTACTATGTTCCTGGTATGGAACTTAATCTCCTTTCAGTCAGTCAGATTATGTGGCATTCTCCTCACCTGGATGTTATTTTCAGTGCCCATAAGTGCTCGATTGTTGATCGTGCTTCTAGCATCACTCTCGCTGTTGGCATTGAGTATCATGGTCTCTATCAACTTGTGGACACTGGCAATTCTCTTGAGCATGCTTTTACAACACACTCTTCCTCTCTCACTAGTCTCTGGCATTAGCGATATGGTCACCTGAATATTCAGTATCTTGCACAACTTGTTCGAGACGACTTAGTACATGGTCTCCCTGATATTCAGACTCAGCATCATCGAGTTTGTGAAGCTTGCCAGGTTGGGAAGCAGCACCGGACACCATTCAAGGATGGTGACTCATGGCGAGCCTCTAAGGTACTGCAGCTGGTCCATGCTGATGTATGTGGTCCTATGAATACTACTTCTGTTACTGGGTACAGGTATTTCTTGCTTTTTGTTGATGATTTCAGTCATAAAATGTGGGTGTATTTCCTAAAGCAAAAATCAGATGTATTTACTGTATTGCAAAAATTTAAAGCTTTAGTAGAAAAAGAGTCTGGTTCTTCTGTTATTACTCTTAGGTTTGATAATGGGGGGGAGTTTTGTTCTTCTGCCTTCTCCACTTTCTGTGATACTCATGGCATAAAACGTCAGTTAACCACACCTTACACCCCTCAGCAAAACAACGTTGTAGAACGTCGCAACCGCACCATTACAGAGATGGCTTGGTCTATGATGGAACATAGAAACATTCCTAAGAAATATTGGGCAGAAGCAGTATTCACCGCAGTTTATCTTCTTAATAGGTCATCTACTCATGCTATTAAAAATAAGACTCCTGAAGAAACATGGTCAGGTAGCAAACCTAGGATCAATCGCTTGAAAGTTTTTGGCTCCTTATCTTATGTATGGATTCCTGATGCTAAGCGCACTAAGTTGGATTCCAAGAGTCAGAAGCTCATGTTTACAGGGTACAGTGACAACCATAAGGCTTACCGCCTGATTGATATTGACACTGATCGTGTTCTTTTCAGTCGTGATGTTGTTTTTGATGAAGACCGAGACCCTTTTCCTCAGCACAATTTTGAGGATCAGCCTTTGAAGGCATCTGACTTGGGTATTGATCTTCCTTTTGGTTCACTTGATGGGAGGGATGATGCAAACTCTATTCAACAATGCACCACCCGAGTTTCCTCCGACCGATGAGCACCTTCCTCCTGATCTTGATCCTGATCCGCTTCCTCTTCCAGTTATTCTTCCCGCTCCTGATGTTGGCACATCTACTCTTCGGCCCAAATGGTGGGCTAAGACCATCAGTGATCTTCGTCCTGATGAGCTCATTGAGGGTAGAACTTCCAGAAATAAGGGCATCTGGCATAACACAGTCAATTTTGCTTTTATGGCTAACATCCACAGTATCTATGAGCCTCAGACATATGCCGAGGCCAAAGGAATTCCAGAATGGGAACATGCAATGGATGCTGATTTCCAAAGCCTTCAGAAGAATCACACCTGGGTGCTTTCAGATCTTCCTCAAGTGAAGAAACCCATTAGCTTAAATGGGTCTATAAGGTCAAGTATCATGCCGATGGTACCTTAGACAAATATAAGGCCAGATTAGTTGCTCGAGGATTCACCCAGCGAGAAGGCATTAACTACGAGGAGACCTTTGCTCCTATTGCTAAGATGAGTATTATTCGTCTTCTTCTCGCCATTGCAGCTCAGTATGGTTGGAAAGTCCATCAGATGGACGTGAAGAGTGCCTTCCTTAATGGTGAATTGTAGGAAGAAGTCTACATGACGCAGCCTCCTGGTTTCAAGGTTGCCGGTTCAGAACCCAAAGTGTGTAGACTCCAGAAAGCACTCTATGGCCTTAAATAGGTTCCTCGGGCATGGTACATAAAAATTGAGCAATACTTGGTTACTCGTGGCTTTCAGCATAGTCCTTCAGATAGTAATCTTTATATCAAACACTCTGGTAATGATATTCTCTTTCTTGTTGTCTATGTGGATGACTTGTTCATTACTGGGAATTCAACACAATTGATCTCCGAAATCAAACAGGATTTGTGCAGCACTTTTGATATGACAAATCTAGGGCTTCTTCATTATTGTTTGGGTGTTGAGGTTTGGCAGACTGACAACAACATCTTCCTTTCTCAGTCTAAGTATGCCAGAAGCTTGCTTGACAGGTTTCGAATGCTGGATTGCAAACCTGCTTCCACACCTATGGAGACTGCCCTGAAATTGTCAGCTATGTTTGATTCTCCTCCTGTAGATGAAACCCAATTCAGGCAACTAGTGGGTAGTCTCATCTATCTCACTGCCACAAGACTTGACCTCAGTTTTGCATTGAGCTACATATCACGCTTCATGACAGCCCCCAGGGTTGATCATTGGGTAGCAGCGAAGCGTGTCCAGCGCTATGTAAAGGGCACCTCGGATTATGGCCTTCTTTTACACTAGGTGTGATGATCCTAGACTCAGTAGGTTCACAGATTCAGATTGGGCAGGCTCAGTTGATGATCGGAAATCAACTTTTGGATACGTGTTCAGTTTGGGATCTGGTGCAGTCACCTAGACTAGTAGGAAGCAGCAGGCGGCGGCTCTCTCTTCGACAGAAGCAGAGTATAGAGGAGCTGTTAAGGTAGCTTGTGAGGCAATTTGGCTTCGTCGGGTGCTTGCAGATATGCAAATATCTCAAACCGGTCCGACTCCTTTGTTTTCAGACAATCAAGGAGTGCTCAAACTTGCCAAGAATCCAGTCTTCCATGAACAAACCAAACACATAGAACTTCATTGTCACTACATTCGGCAGTTGGTTGAAGACGGATCCATTTAGTTACTTTATGTTCCTACCTCGGAGCAGCCAGCAGATATTTTCACCAAGCCCCTCAATTCAGAAAAGTTTGTAAAATTCAGGGGGTCTATTGGTGTAGTTGATAGATTGAGCATTAAGGGAGGGTATTAGAATAATATTTTATTATTTTTAGTATTAATGCTCAATATTGTAACTTGCTATAAATATCTTGTTAAAGATCTTCTTTGATCTTTCTGACAATTTCTATTTTAGAAACTTGCCTCTTTGTAAAGTCTGTATAGCTATTTATTGAGCTTTGCTCTTGTTAATTAACATTCATATTTTTACCAATTACTCATCGTAATATATGCGTCCCCCGTCGGCAAACGACCATAAAAGTGAATTTTTTTTAAAAATGCATGTTTTTAAATTTTGTTAAAACACGTCAATTTTGGGAGAAAAATGCTTCAAAAATGAAGAATCCAAAGGCCACACAAGAGGAAAAATGTGCTTGGCGAAGGCGGTGCTACTGCCGTAGGACCCTGCAAGGGGCATTGCTCCTTGACCCCAATAGGGGCTGCTGCCCTCAAGCCCGCGCTTTTAAATTTAAAAAACAAAAGAAGAAATTGATGGGGAAATTGCATCGAATCAAGTTGATTTTTTTATACCCACTTTACTGAGTTCCAATGATGAGGAGTTTGCCTTGAGGGATGATTAGAGGCTTCCCTTCACTAGATTTTGACATTTTGTACTTGCTTTGATATCATGCTACTCATTGTAATCATCTTTATGGTAATTTTGATATAATAGAAATCTTCCATTTGCTGATTCGACAATTTTATTTAGTATTCAATTTCTAATTAGTAATTGGGTATTCAATGTTCCATTGTTCAATGTTCAAGTATTTAGTATTTGGCATTTGCAATTTTTCTATTTTACTTCTTATCCTGTTATACATATTTTCATAACTAGCATTTCAAGTACTATACGTATAGTATATAGTATATTCAACACCACCCCCCCCACCATCCCCTCGCTGCCCTAAATTTAGGCACTTTGTCCCCCCATCCCGACATCCCACTGTCCCCCTGTCCTCAACAGGTGGTGGAACATTGTTTCATTGAAACAGTTCATGAATGGGCTGTTTTGCTGAATCCATGCATCTTGAATCATATCAATGTTATATTTATTTATATTCTTATGTTTTTGAAAATTTTAATTGTTACATTCGTAGTTGGAACTCAATAAGTACTCAGATAATTCACGATGTTGATATTCTGCAGTTTTAACTCGCTACTTGGAAGGCCTGAAAACTTACAAGTTTTTGTGCCAAACTTGCAATGGTAACTTGTGAGTACTTGGTGATTCCAACACTGAAATTTGCCAAGACGTTGCTATTACATGAAAACATGATTTCAATGCGGTTTTAATGCTAAGAGAACACTGCTTCTTTTCTTTTTAAGGCCTTATGCCCACACATCTTCACACAACATTTTTAATATTCCTTGAGCATATTAGAGTGAGATTAGCCCAAACTTAAGGCATTTTTTCAGGATTTTTTTCTAAGCGTATGAATTCATTCTTAAATGTTAATGTTAGGTTTTTAAATTTGATTCACAATTTTACATGAATTTAATTTACATTTTTATATCACTGATTTATGCTATTTATATTTATTTATTTATTTTCGGTGTATGGGGTTTATGATGTAGGAGTTAAAAATTGATATTTTGGTCAAATTATTTAATGCTATTTCTATTCAATTACGTTTGAAATGCATATCATGTTAATTTTATTTATCCCTAGGGATGTCCTTATGGGACACATTTTGGGGATAGGTAGGAAATGGCCCCACCTTGTCCTTGAATTTGCAAACGAGGATACGTTTCCAGTACTTGGTTTCTTTTTAAGGAAATGCTAGCTATGTTAGGGTTAAGGGATGTCCTATGGCCCAGGCATGTTTCCAGTTACTTTAAAGGGAAAAAAAATGTAAAAAGAGCGATGGGCTTACACCCTTTTCATTTTTTAAACCAATCTAAACTTAAAATAACCCCAATAACTAAAAACAAAAAACATATTCATTTTGACCTTTTCCAATTTGTGAAGAGAGATTGGTCGTGAGAAGAGAGGAGAACAATAGTAGTTAATAAGGCAAAAGAGCATCAAATTTGAGTCATTTGAGGTAAGTTTACATTATTATTTACTCATTCTTCTGCATTTTTAAAAAAGTTCCCGACACTGAGGGAGGTTTTTTGTGATTGCACTTGCAGCTGTATTTTGAATTATTAAGAAAAAAACAATGGGCAAAAGTGAGGGTAGTGAAAGTGAAGAGATTAATAAATCAAGAAGTCGTAGAAGCATATCTGTGGGTTCTTTTGTGTGTGGGAGCATTGCAGGGTCTGTGAGTTAAAACAGCTTGTTTGGGTGCTTTTCTGAACTCAAAAAACTATGCAAATGTTCCATTTACAATTTGCAACACATAAAGATAAAGACAATTTTTTTGCAAAATATATAGATAAAGACAAAAAAATGAAGGGAAAAAGAGTATGGCTGTTATTATAGGGTTAGTTACACAATAGTTTATTCTCATCTTTTGTGCGTGAGTGGACTAGGAATAAAAGTTTGCAAGAAAACAACCCTAGCTAAGAAGGCCAAGGTGACTAAGTTGTACATAAAGTGGTATGTGTGAAATAAAGGAATTCCAATAGAGATTATGCAGTGTAATGTGTCATTGCCTATCCAGACCAATCTATTGTTCTAAGGTTGTTTGATGCACAATAACAAGAGATGATTGAGTATTCCATTGTCAAAATTTTCTATGCCCATACCATACCATTACATGTGGCACATTCTCCCTATTTCAAACAAATGTTCAACAAAATTTTCTATGCCCATACCATACCATTACATGTGGCACATTCTCCCTATTTCAAACAAATGTTCAAAAATGTAACTATTGTTGGTCCATCATTTTTTCCCAAGAGAATATAAGCTACTCACCACCCTCCTTGATAGAGAATATTCTTAAGGTGAGTGTGTTGATGGAGGAAAGTAAGGCAAACTTAGATAAGGAATGGCTTCTCTATTATCATGGATGGGTAGGCCAATATTAGGAAAAAACCACTCATCAATATCATTGTCACATGTTTAGCTCACTTTTATTGTTTTAGAACTATTCATTGTTTAGGGAAGAGGAAGATAAGGGATGGCTGCTCTATTATCATGGATGGGTAGACCAATCTTAAAAATTAAACCACTCATCAATATCATTGTCACATGTTTAGCTCACTTTTATTTTATTAGAACTATTCATTCTTTAGGGAAGAGGAAGATTGGAAACTTCCAATTTTAGACTTTGAAGGATGCGGTAAAAGAGATTGGAGCCTCTAATGTTATACAAATGGTGACCAATTTAGTTCATGCATGTGAGTGAGTTGGCATGATTGTGGATGGTGCTTAAAAGCACATTTTTTGAACCTCATGTTTATGTGTTGAAAAACACTTTGAGAGACAATAGGAAGAAGATTGGGTGACGACAATTGTGGCAGATGCTGTATGTACAGATGTTCATTTGCAACCATCATACCTCATTTGTTTTGTTTGAGAATTTTTAAAGGAATTTGTCAAGCCTGTGGATATTATATAAGATAACTGCTTAAGGCATAGGAGTGTCTACAATTAATGGTGGTTAATTCAAAGTGGGGTAGATGGCCAAATACAAGCACACCTAAAGGGGAAAATGTGAAATAATTCTTGACAATGATTTGGGAATATGTGAAATAAATCTTGACAATGATTGATGGCTAAGTCACAAGGTTCACTAAACTTGGAGCATGAAGTACAAAATTTGGCGAATATTTAACAGTGGCAAAAAGTTTTTTGAAACTCGCAAACAATTTCGCATGGGAAAAACTTCTATTGATTTTTTTTAAAATATATTTTTTCTAAGCACTTTTTTTAGGGTTTCATTAGTTTTTTAATAAATTAAAGTGCACCTCGACAAAACACAGAATCGATCTTTCTAAGCTCCTTATTGTCTGTTGAGGATCATCTCTTGCTAGGACAATGGCACAGGATCAATTTCATTTGCAACCAAGGTTTTTCCTGCTAGTCGCTACATGAGAAGGACCAGAAGGTGCAAGGCGTGAATAGAGGTCAACAATTTGACGAATTTCATAGCAACTTGCAGCCCTGCATTTTTGTTTTCAGCAACACAACCCTAATTTTTTTAATTTTCATCATCAACTTGCATTTTTCATTTTGAGTAACAAAAGCATTCCGGTTCTAATCTTTAGTGTGACTCCATAGCTGCAACGCTATTTCTTGTAAGTCTAAAAGTAGAACTTTAGGATTTTTTTTCGGTTTTTTTTTAATATTTTGTAAGAAATTTAGCTTGCATTTTACAATATGTATTTATATTTTCAATATTGACTTTGACGTGAACAATTTTTTTTAATAAAAATATTACTATTTAATTATAATATATTTAAATTTAGGACTTACGGGTTAGTTGTTGCTTTTTAAATATACTTTATTGTAGTATTTTTTAATTTTATTTTAAAATTTATAAATAAAAAATAATTTATATTTTCTATTTTTAAATAAAATTTAGTATTTATTTTGAATTTTTTAAGTAAAATATTGAAAAATTAATATATGACAAAAAAATTAATTAAAGTACTGAACTTTAATCTTAAAAACATAAAATAGAAATATTATAATATATTGGTTTTCATTTTTAATTTTAAAATGCAAAGTGAAACATAAAATTTTTGTTGATGTTATATAGCGTCGGGAGTTATCTTTCTCCTGAAGGCGAATCACTTGTCCAAGATATGCGAAGGGTCTTGCATTTGGAAATTGAAAAGACTTGCATGGAGATGTGAAGCGACATCCGTTTGAAATGAAGAGACTTGTGCTTGGAATGTAAATAGTCTTCAGTTTCGAAGATGAAGAGTCAAGTCTTCTATATATCTCGAGTCAAGTCTTCTATATATCTCTGTCTTGTGCATTGGTGGAGAGCTAGTCACGCATTGTAATGTTGGTTCTTTGTGTAGTAGATGTATTGCCGGTTCAATTTGGAGCATTGTACTGAAACTTCTATTATTTTATCTATAAAGCATCATTTTTGTGTGGCTGGGTTTTTCCCCTTAAGTTGGAGGGTTTTCCCAGGATAAATGTTGTGTTATTGTCCTTTATTCTGTCATGTTTTGCTGCTTATTTTGATTCCTGGTATAAAACATTAACATGGTATCAGAGCCAAGTTCAAGCAAGCATCTTGTGTATGGAGTTAGAAGTAGTATTCATTCTGCTGTCAGCAAACAAACTGTATTGTTTCTGCATTAAATATTTTGGTTCAATCATTGGTGTTGCCGTTGAAGTTCTGAGTGCTTGATCGGAGTATCATTTGTTTCAATTTATATGTATATTTTGAGTGTGTAGAGAGATATTTATCATAATGTTGAGATCTATGGTAATGTTCTGGGAGTTATAGACGTATTGACGGCTCAACGATAACAAATATTGGCTGAGCTGATTGGTGGTGGAGGGCAGCGTGATGCAATTTGCGTTCTCCACGGAGATGAAGTTTGTGGCGTGTGAAATATGCTCCTAGGGCTTGAGAAAGTAGTCAGCTACAGTAGGGTGTCTGAGGAGTAGGAGGGGTTCGAAATATTCAGATTGAATCTCAGTGCTTTTGTGAGATCTGACTGTATAAACATGGGTTCTATTGCTCAAAGCACTCGGAGCCGCAGGTTGTGTTTCCTGGCTTGCGCAGGGGCTGTGGAACCTGCTTGCAGATGTTAAAAGACAGATTTGACTATAAAAAGATAAGTACTTCGTACCCTTGTGTCAGAACCCCTGCAGGTTCTAACTCTGCCAAACCACTGATTTGCTATGCAAATGATATATATGACTGATTTTTGGAAATAAATAAGCAATTCCTTGAATTTTCATAAAGAGTTGCTTGGCAAGATAACAACTTTGCAATATTTTCTATTTCTTTTACTTTTGAGATCATATACTTTTAGGAGTTTTGAAATATGAATAACAATGCAAAAATATAAACTATCTTTTTCAAATCAATGCAGTAGAATTTCAATTTATTCACTATATGATTTGATTGCAGACATTAGCAATTATTGACAGTTAAGAGATGTAATTAATAACAATTCATGAGAACTTGATTGTAGACGCAGCTCTGTAATTTAGCCAAGAATGATCTCAATTTGTGGGCTGCATATACTGAAACGGCTACCATAAATATGTCAAACACAGACCATAAAGAAGCTGCAATTTCTCTGATCCCTGAACGCTGGATACTCCACACAATCTGAGACAATCTTTATTTATAACCTGCGATTTTTTATTTCACCATTCAATCTCAATTTAAAGCACATTGATGCCTCTGAATGAACCATCCACTGGCATCAATCTGCTAATTCAAAGTGCAAAAATTTGATGAGAATTATCAATTCTTTCAAACTAATTCCTGATACCCTTCCTTCGAACCTTTCACCAAGACAATGAAAATAACAATGCACAATAAAATACTTCAATCATTGCATTTGGATCCATTTATAACTTTTTAATGCAAATCGACCTGTTGCTTCCAATTCACACTTTGCATAACTTAAACCAACTTAGGCATTTAAAAAATATTTGCTTTTGTGGCCAAGTTTGAAATATAATAATTTATTATATTTCCCTCCACATATAACATTTAGTCACTTAATAATTAAATAAGTATTTAATGCACTTGAGCACACTTAGTAATATAAACTTTTATATTTAATCATTAATTAAATGTAATTTAATTAATGATTGTGAATGAATTTAATAGCTCATTAAATTCTCTGAAGGACTCATTCCAAAACTAAGTGCTCATTGCTTGACCTAGACGCCAAGGTGCCCTGCCGAAAATAACACTGACCATAAATTGACTTACTATAAATAGTAAGTCTCAAACTGAAAGCTCTACCGAAGTCCCCACAATTCCATGCTACCACCAACTGCTCAGGTGCCCTACTCAGAATAGTAACCTAGACTTACCCAAAATAGACACTTACTATAAATAGTAAGTGTGCTGATCTGATTTAAACAAAGAGCAATCTTGAACATCACTGACCTCTGGAGTAGGAACTGGCCAATGACTCAACCAACTGAGACCCCCTAGTTCACGAGGGTCGCAATAATGGGCTAACAAATCGTCCTCAGACACCGTCAAAAAAGGGAACATTACAGTCCGCCCTCCTTAAAATTGCTTGTCCCCAAGCAATCCCAGAAACAAATAACACAATAGTCCACCCGGTTCCCAAGGATAAGGCTATGTAATGTCCCCATGATCACTAACCACCTCCTATAACATCATCACCAGTATAACTGCTAGAACCAGACAACCTAAATCAAATTGTAGATGTCGCAGGAGTGAACATCTCAAAGGGAAGCAACTCAATAGATTGACAAAGCTTGCTGTCCCAAACTGCGCAAAGTGAACTACCATACACACTGTTGAACACGTGTGCAAATGAATTGTGCACCTGAAAGAGATCATGCACATGAGGGTCAAAAGAAAAACCATATGTACTTGGCACCATGTACACATCCCGAAAATCCTCTATGAGCCCTATCTGAAATCGCGATGCACTTGAAGGATCCCAAACTCTAAACAAAAGCCTGCCAAGAAGAACATCCTCAGACTTATGTTGCTCAACTCTCAACTCCACCGTGCCCAAAGTGGTGAAGCCAATCAATGGGACCCGCCCAAATTGCAGTGCTAACCTTGTCATCATTTGGGTCCCAAAGCGAACTGAACTCACATCCATCTGTTATGTGGAGATATGAATCACGAAAGGTGTTTGCAACACCACAACCAACTCCATCCTTTGCTAAGCTCCCATGGATATGCTGACTCTGCAAGTGATCCAACTTGCAGCTATTGATCCCATCTACTGTAGATGGCAAATACTATACAATCTTGAAGCCAATCCACACAGATGCATCATCAAACTCTGTGTGTGGATCAGAAAAATAGTGATGAGCTCTCCCTATGCAGTCACGATAAAAAGCTCCAACCTCAATCAAGCTCTGACTGTCATAGTTCTGAATACAACCTCGGTCAACTGACCCATCACCAACAACCATTGCAGTGGACATAGCCACAGGAGAACCTGATGCATCATGTGGTTCTCCGCTGCTCTCAACAGATGCACCCATACCAACTGTATCATCTGTACTTGTCACTGGGATGAGTGTGGCCACATCCTCAACATAATAAGTGGACATAGGAACATCACCTCCTGCTGCTATAGGAAACTGAATTGTGTCTGCAGATGGTGTAAAATGTGCCCAACCCCACTTTGGTAAGTGATCAACATCAACCTGAAAAAGCGGATTGTCATAAGACAATGCTGTATCCATCTTGAATAGAGGATTGTCCACATAGTGAACCTCACCACTGTGCTGATCTGTATTGTAACAAGATGCTGTCTCTACATCACTCACCTCATAATAAAAAACATGTGCGCTATCATCAGTGCACACATCAACATCCATAGGCATACCGCTAAACACCTCGACGGATGGCTCAACTAGTAATGTAGAAGCTGCTGATATGACAGTATCTTCACTCACTTTTGCTAAGGTAACTGCATTTCCATCCAAAACTCGATCCTAGGACCAATTACCCACCACTGAGTTTTCTGATTTATTTTCCTAGGTCTGATTTGAAAAATCAGATTTACTGTGGCCCTCACCTGCATCACATAACTCGTTTCTAACACCCAAATCTTGAGTGTCTACATTGGGTAACTCCATGCAATTGTCTTTCACACATGGAATGGCTGTTGTCACATGAGTAGACTCTCGACATTATGATTGCTGTCATAAAAATCAGAATAGTGAGTGTCCACTTCTTTCTCAAATTTCACCCTCCTACCACCAGACACCATTTGCCTGCTATCCCGCAAACCAACCCTTCTTGCAAATAAGTCACGAGCTATCCTGTGATATTGCTTCTTTGCTGAACCGTGCATTCCATGTAGCTTTGGATGAAAATCCATAAAATAGTAGAAAGATAAATCTTTCCTAACCTTTTGAGGAAGAGTGTCATATTCCTCAAACATGCTAAGCACAACATCCCTCATGACAATCATTTCATCTTGTGGTGTACCCTTCATTTGATTCCCCTGTGTAATTAATCTCGTGATTATTTCCATGTCTGACATGACTGCAAAAGTGTTGATCACTCACGTGTCACCTGTAGAATCAATATTAATTTTATTTTTCCCAACCCCGAACAGGATGGCAGGAAACCTCTTTGATACCACTGTAAGAACCCCCGTAGGTTCTAACTCTGCAAAACCACTGATATGCTATGCAAATGATATATATGACTGATTTTTGGAAATAAATAAGAAATTCCTTGAATTTTCATAAAGAGTTTCCAGGAAATATAATAACTTTGCAATGTTTTCTATTAGCAATTATTGACGGTCGGTTAAGAGATGTAATTAATAACAATTCATGAGAATGTAATTTAGCCAAGAATGATCTCAATTTGTGGGCTGCATATGCTGAAATGGCTACCATAAATATGTCAAACACAGACCATAAAGAAGCTGCAATTTCTCTGATCCCTGAACGCTAGATACTCCACACAATCTGAGACAATCTTAATTGATAACCTGCGATTTTCATTTCACCATTTAATCTCAATTTAAAGCACATTGATGGCTCTGAATGAACCATCCACTGACACAATTCACTGGCATCAATCTGCCAATTCAAAGTACAAAAATCTGATGAGAATTATCAATTCTTTCAAACGAATTCCTGATACCCTTCCTTCGAACCCTTCACCAAGACAATGAAAATAACAATGCTCAATAGAATACTTCAATCATTGCATTTGGATACATTTATAACTTTTCAATGCAAATCGGCCTATAGCTTCCAGTTCACACTTTGCATAACTTAAACCAACTTAGGCATTTGAAAAATATTTGCTTTTGTGGCCAAGTTTGAAATATAATAAGTATATTTCCCTCCACATATAAGACCAAGTCACTTAATAATTAAATAAGCATTTAATGCACTTGAGCATACTTAGTAATATAAACTTTTATATTTAACCATTAATTAAATGTAATTCATTAATGAAATGTAATTTAATTAATGATTGTGAATGAATTTAATAGCTCATTGAATTCTCTAAAGGACTCATTCCAAAACTAAGTGCTCATTGCCTGACCCAGACGCCAAGGTGCCCTGCTGAAAATAGCATTGACCATAAATTGACTTACTATAAATAGTAAGTCTTAAACTGAAAACTCTACCGAAGTCCCCACAACTCCATGCTACCACCAACTGCTCAGGTGCCCTGCTCATAATAGTAACCCTGACTTACCCAAAATAGACACTTACTATAAATAGTAAGTGTATTGATCTGACTCAAACGAAGAGCAAATCTGAACATCATTTATCTCTGGAGTAGGAATTGGCCACTGGCTCAACCAATTGAGACCCCCTATCCATAACATTAGCCCTCGAGGGTTGCAATGATGGGCTAACAACTCGTCCTCAGATGCCAACTAAAAAGGGGACATTACACCTTGAATGATGTTCTTGAATCTTTTGTAGTTATTAATTCATACAGTGAATCTTGTATGCTTTTAGCATTATATTTCTCTTCAGGATAGCTTGATTATATGAACTTCTACTAATCTCTCTAAAAATGCTTCCAGGTTGGCTCGAGAAGCAACGAGATGATGAAAGATTACATGTGAAGTCATGCAGGCTATAGAAATGAACATGGGGACACTGCTTGCAGCCATGGTACTGAACTGGTGTCACATATCTTCATTAAAGAGGAAGATCCTATACTGTTTGTCATTGTGATTAGTTTCTTCGAAGAGGAAGAAATGAGATTCAGAGGGAGCTTGAGCAGTAGAGGGAAAATGCCATGTTCTTTGCAGAGGATCAACAAGCTCGAGAAGCAGTGTGGCCTCAAAAGCTCATTATTTGATCAACATTGAAATAAGCTCTATTTTGTTATGATAATCAAAGTAGCGAGAATGTTGCCCCTGCTAAGTGGGAGTCTCTATTCAGAGGGAGTTTGACTATCCATCACAGGGAACCTTGGACGAGGAGGACAGAAGGTTGATATCTGTCTCAGAGAGAGCCACATCATCATGAAGATTTGTTAACGAGTTCTTCTCCATGAGGGAGAAGTTCGAGTTGCAATCCCTTGTTAATGAGTTCTTCTCCGTGAGGGAGAAGTTCGAGAGGCAATCCCTTTTTAATGAGTTCTTCTCCGTGAGGGAGAAGTTCGAGGTGCAATCCCTTGTTAATGAGTTCTTCTCCATGAGGGAAAAGTTTGAGGTGCAATCCCTTGTTAGTGCATTCTTCTTTATGAAAGAAGTTTGAGGTGAAAGCCCTTGTTCCACCCGCTGGGAGTAGCCATGGTGGTTCCACCCGCTGGGAGTAGCCATGGTGGATGTCATGTGAGAGACTCCATGACTTAGCTCTTGTGTTATTCACTCTCTGGGAGTAGCCATGGTGAACATCATATTGAGATGACAACATCACGTTTGGTGACTCCGTGATGTGAGCTTGTGTTTATTTCACTCATGGGAACAACCATGGTGAACATCATGTTGAGAGAATCCATGATGATCCGTAATAAAGTTTTTGATTTCCTTCACAATGGGTTTAGCCATTGTAACTGTCATGTTGAGAGAATCCATGACATGAGAATCTGGAAAGATACCTCCCTAGCTAAGAGGGAGTGTTGATGTTATATAACGTCGGGAGTTATCTTTCTCCTGAAGGTGAATCACTTGTTCAAGATATGCGAAGGGTCTTGCGTTTGGAAATTGAAAAGACTTGTATGGAGATGTGAAGAGACATCCGTTTGAAATGAAGAGACTTGTGCTTGGAATGTAAAGAGTCTTCAGTTTCGAAGATGAAGAGTCAAGTCTTCTATATATCTCTTTGTCTTGTGCATTGGTGGAGAGCTAGTCATGCATTGTAGTGCTGGTTCAGTGTGTAGTATATGTATTGCTGGTTCAATTTGGAGCATTGTACTGAAACTTCTATTATTTTATCAATAAAGCATCATTTTTATATGGCTGGGTTTTTTCCCTCAAGTTGGAGGGTTTTCCCAGGATAAATGTTGTGTTATTGTCCTTTATTCTATCATGATTTGTTGCTTATTTTAATTCCTGGTATAGAACATTAACAATTTCTTGACTTTATTTCCAAAAGATAAAATAATAAAAACAAAATATATAATTTTTAATTTTTAATTTAAAAAAAAATACTAAATTCTATTTATTTTACCATAAAAAATATGTTATAAATGAAATCTAATTTTTTTTTTGTTTTTAATGTTAAAAATTAAAAATATACACTCAACAAAATTTATTAATTTTTATTTTGCATTTTAAAGTTTAAAATAAAAATTAATATATTTTTCTTTTATGAATGTCGGATATTTTTTTGAATTTCTTTACCCTTGCTGAACTTCATCTAAATTTTATTGCTGCCGAATTAGGACCCGAATTTGAACCTTGTGACTTAGATTGGGTAGTCCATGAGGGAAGAAATTACTAATATTATTATTAAATTTTTAAAGAGAGTTTATTGTTGTTTGGCATTTGGCGTTTGACCCTTGATCTTATTTGAAATTTATATTTTTTTAAATTGTTTTCTCTTGGAGATATGTTTTCTCTTTCATCTTACTTGTTTTGGATTTCTGGTCGGTTACCGTTTGACCTGGCATGATTAAGAATAGAACAACAATAATATGCCCTTTTAATCTCTAGGCGGGCCCTTCAAAAATAGTAGGGGTAGGGCGGGGCGAACCACTCTTCATCCCGATAGATACAACTGCACTCTCTTCGAGATCAAGATAGATACAACTGAGTAGCATAGCATTCTCCATAGAATTTTTGCAAGTCATAAGATATATTGATATAGACTCTACTAACCTGTGAGAAATTTGTTATACATATGATAGTATGCTTGTATAGATGATGCAAGAGATTCATAGCAAGGACTCTGCTTATGAGGAGCATATAAAGCCTATTGTAATGCAACAGTTGAATATTATGAACACATTGCTTCATATGTTAGCCTATGCTCTAAATCTCAAATGATATGAGTTATGCTTGGGAGAGTGCCTCCATCTCATGATGAAGAGGTGAAAGAAGGGATCACGAAGGCCCCTCGGAAAATGTATTATAATGAAGAGGCATCTATACTACACACATAGTGGCTAACCTTTTTCAAACTTATGGTTCAACCTTGAACAAACCAGAGGCAAGGACAACAAAGCTGCATTATTGGATGGTGGATATGGCATGGTAAGGATGGACTACTTGCCACTCACCTCTTTTTACAAGTTGCCAATTCCATTATTGTGGAGAAAAAATGGAACACATACGACTTCATTCATTTAGTGAAGAGGAACAAGCTTATCTCTAGATGATTGGAGAAGTTGAGACCATGAGAAGTCATTCAAATTGAAAACATAGCCCCCCTATCAGATTCTTCTAGCGGAAAAGTTATAATTCCTATTGAAGCCATTGCTATGATGTGTCACTTGAGATATTTTAAAAAATAGAGCAGATGGAGGCAAATCAGTGGCTCAAGGTTGTCTTTAAAGATGTCTTGAGCAAAAAAAAGAAGTCATGGATAAAGAAAAATAACAAGTGGATGGGAAAATGACATATTTCTCATCTTGGAAAAGAAATAAAAGCATTTGTTGTAGATAAGTTTCACAAGTATATGTGGGATAATGCATTAGGGAGAAAGAAGAATCATTAGCTTGAGGAATTGCCTTTTAGGGTATTCGAGTAGTACCTAGACTATGTTCAAATTAAACCCAAATCCAAGAGTTTAGCAGAACATACTTATAACAGATTCTACCTAATAAATAATATCTTTTAGCTTCCTGACAGAATAGATGTTCACCTAATGTAATAAATGACTTATTTTATTTGTTGGTGGGTTGCATAAGAAGTAGCTTTACCATCATAAATGCTAGTTGGTTAATATTGACTTACTAATTACAATGGTTCTATCACTTCTTGATGACTGAGTTGTACATCATTGCCTACATAAGATTAGTGTTTCCATTATTGCTTCTTGCTTTTCAAGAACTTTTGGAAGCTAAAAGTGTTCTAATTTTTCTTGATTTTTGAGTTGAGTACCCTCTCCAGCAAAACCTGTTCCTTTTGGCTCAATATTTTGTTTTGGATAAAGTTATCTTATTAGGTATGATCAGGTTATTAGTTAGGTTGAAATATGTTGTTACTAAAGAGCACACAAAAAATACTGGGAGGGGGGGGTGCGTGTTAGGATTAGAAGACAAATATCTTACTAGTTAAATGCAGATACGATCAATAAAACACAAAAATAAGGCACGAAGAATTTAACGTAGTTCACCCAATCTTGGGCTACGTTCACCAAACATAGTCCAATATTATTATCTAGTAATTCCAACCGATTACAACCAGTGATCCCTTGCAGCTCAATACCGCTGCAAAATGCTACAGTACTTCTTCACTCTACCAAGGCTACGTCCACCAAACAGAGTCCAATATTATTATCTAGTTATTCCAACCGATTACAACCAGTGATCCCTTGCAGCTCAATACCGCTGCAAAATGCTACAATTCTTCTTCACTCTACCAAGCCATAACCCTAACACTGTTCTAACCCTAAAAATTGCTTGACGAGTTAACCTAGGGAAATGCTTGACAAGTTAACCTAGGGAAATGCTTGATGAGTTAACCCAAAAAAAAATTGGGGATTGCAGAAAGTGTACAGTACTTGCCTGATCAGTCACCACAAAACAACAAGGTGGTGGGGTGAATCATTATTTTAAACTTTAAAAAACATGAAACCACCTAAAATATAGTGAGAGCATTCATCATGATGCAAACACCAAATTTCATGTGGAAAAACCTTTTGGGTAAAAAACCATAGCACACAATAGGTTTCATTAAGAAAATGGGCACCAACCCAGATTACATATGTGAGTGCCAACTCAGTGAATCTGTATTTTAAACTTTTAAAAACATGAAACCATATAAAATATAGTGAGAGCAAACATCAAGACACAAACACCGAATTTCATATAGAAAAACCCTTTCGAGTAAAAGTCTATGGCACACAATAGCTTTCATTAACGAAATGGGCACCAAACCAGATTACATAAGTGAGCACCAATTGACAGAGAGCACCAATTCCAATCAGTTGAAGCACCAACTTCAATTTGAAGATCAACTTAAATGCAAAACTCAATAACACCTATCAGAAGACTCTCAGCACTTCAAAAGCCATGCAAGAATTACACAACACCCATTAATCTGAAATATACAGCAGCAGCACATTATTCTTCAAAACAGAAGGAATTTGACCTCCTTTATTTCAGCAATAACAGAATTGAAGAATATTCCTACTTCCTTAGTATTCCACTGGCACTCACAATAGTATATGATGGTAGCAGCTTTTATCTCATGAATACCTCCACACCAATCTTTTCCCCCTTTTTACACCCAGCTCCTTCAATTCACTTAGCTTCAGTTCTGTGTATTCCTGTCAAAACTAGAAGTCACTACTTGGTCTCCACACAATACTCCTTTAATATGTATATGTATCAGTTCTGAATCAGAATGGTGGCCAGTATCTCACAACAGCAACATCAAACAAGACAGGAATCAATGTGTATTTCAGACTGTGTCCTCAGGCCAAAACAAAACTCATGCAATCCACAATTTAGTGCTAATCCTCACTTCTATGAATGAACGACAGATTTATTAAATGATTTCACTGTAAATATCTTCCCACACACAACAGAAAGAACCCCATAAACTTTGAAGAATAATAGCAGCGCACTTTCTGAGGAAACAAGGATAGCCGCCTTCATTGGTTATATAATATCTGCAAATAATACTTAGTATATACGGCTCTGGAGAAGCTCGACTATAGAAAAAAAACTCCTGAAACATAAGCCATGATTCCAATGTATAAAAAGATTGATTTTCTTCCAACATCATGATCGTCTATTTTTATCATCTGGCCAAGGAAGAAACAGCTGTAGTAGTGAGTTCTTTCAGAATACAACGATGGCTCCTTAATGCAAAGAAACCATTACATAGCCACCCCATACACATGCACAAGAGCTTCTGAATTCATCGGTCCAAGAATAGGATAAAGAATAAATGATTCTATTTCAAATAAAGCTGCCAATCCTTTAATATCTAAAATTGTCCAGAATCTTTGAGAACATATAGTGAATACGTATTTAATTCAGCCGCCATTCATCCAAGAATAGGATAAAGAATAAATGATTCTATTTCAAATAAAGCTGCCAATCCTTTAATATCTAAAATTGTCCAGAATCTTTGAGAACATATAGTGAATACGTATTTAATTCAGCCGCCATTCGCCAAACACTATTGCACTAACAAAAAGAATTAATTTGATTCCAATTCCATAGAAGTCATCCTTTTGAAGATTCAACCGATGACATGGCAATCTGACTTGGGAAGATAAGCCAACAAGCAGGTGAAGTGGACAAGCAACCAGCTCAAGTAGACGACCAAGTAGCTCAAGCACGCAACCAACTAGCTCAAATAGATAACCAAGTAGCTCAATCAGCTCAAGCACATAACGAAGCAGCTCAAGCACATAACCAAGTAGCTCAAGCAAGTAACGAAGTAGATCAAATAGATAATCAAGCAGCTGATGAAGATCTGATGAATAATCAGCAGCTTGATAAACTTTTCATTCCAATTCTCTATTACTTTGAGGAATTCTCCAAAATTTGTATGACTTGGATCCTCAACCTTTGCAACCTTTGACATTAATGACAAAATATTCAACCGTTATGTAGTATAGAAGAAGATTTATTATTGGGCAAAGTCAAGTTGGGCTTGTATCATACCTTTTTTTATAGATGAAACCCTGCTCGAGCTTGAGAATTCAATCTAGTCTTGGCGAAGAATAGAACCATGTTAGATACAATGGACTTCTATTTGTATAATGCTTCTGCATTAAGAGGAAGCCTTGCGATTGGGTAATATTGTAGGTTGAAGCTTTTGTTATTTGTTCTTAGGAAACAATCATTGGGTAAGGTCAAGTTGTACTTTAATCGTTACTTATACTCAAGATGAAGTCTTGGATTTGTAAAGGCAAGGATCAAGCCGATGTTTCTTTTTGAGACAAAGCCCCTTAGAAGAACTGAAATTGTTGAAGTTCAACTACTCAAGATAATGTTTTCTTTTGAGAGAAAGCCCTTTGTAGGCGAAGTCAAGGACCTACCTGCAATCTTAAATTTTAATCACAGTCTTTGAGCACTGCTAGAAAATCTAGTTGTTTTTATTTCTTAAATAGATGATAATAAGAAAACTGGTAGAAGTCCCAAATTAATGAATCTTAATGGGAAAAAAGTTACAAGGGATTCTTATCAGTAGAAATGCTTTGCAATGTTCATGGTTCACTACTTGGCAGAACTTTGGGCAAACCCAATTCGACTCAATTTAATTTTTAAAAAACTACTTATATTCATTAACCCAGAAAAACTTGCCAAAACTTTCCAAAACATGCAAGAAACTCTGCGAAACTTGGCTAGGCTACAATTTCCTCCATAGAAAAAACAACTCATTAGGTAGGCGAGTACTTGGGAAGTTTTTGATATCTGGGAATGGATACACTCCACATTAAGCCATTGCCTGCTTTTCCTGAAATTTGATCAACGCTTTGCAAGTGTATGTATTTTTCCACTATATGCAGTCATTCAGAAGGGGATAATTTGTAGCAATGATATAGATGTCTATCCTCTTTTTCGCCGCACATGCCAAAACACAATTGTCTAGAAGATAAAAACAAGTTAAAAGTATGGAAGAAAGGAAGAAGCTATAACAAATGACAACAGATGATAAAGATAATCAAAATAACCCCAACAACCAAAAACTAAATCTTGGTCAGCGAGACTCAAAAGTATGAAGAAGATCATTTGAAGGATTAGCAATATATGCAAGAGGATATGATCAAAGAAATTGAAATGCTCTCATCTATCCTCTACAAGGTTAAAGAGGGAAAATTTATAAGACTACATAAAATTGATGAATCATATCTTGGGTAAGGTGAATTGAGAATTTCTTTCAATTGTGTGAAATTACTGAAATTTGTTTGGTTCAAAAGTTGCCTTAAATATAAAGGCACCTACTCTGGAGTGGTAAAATAGTATTCATGCCAAAAAAGAGAGTAGCGAAAAATTTCAAGACAGTAGGGAAAATATAGGATGTACGAGTCAAAATTGTTGCCTCAAATCAACATTTGAAAGACTTCAGACATTTTTTAACGTCCTCAAGAAATTTGAACTACTATAGTAAGGCAATAAAAACTGCACAATCTTTAAAGGTATTCAAGATTTGTGGTTCTGAATCATTGAAAAAAAAGAAAAAGAAAAAAATTGAAGCTATTTTATAATTTGAAGTTTCAAAACATTTCATACCCCCAAACTTAAAGTGACTGCTACAATATGACCATAGGAAGACTCTTCAATTGGGTGATAAGGACAATGATGACAACATCACATATAACTCAAGGAGTACATAATGTGTTGTTAAGTATGGAAGATTCTGCTCAGTCAAATGTTGATATAAAAAAGTAGACCAAAACCAACCAAATCGATGTAAACTATACACTGTGCAAGAATAAATGAACAATAACTCAAAAGATAATTAAGAACCATTTTTAGGGAAAGCCGGTGATACAGAGGATTAGTGGACTTGGGTTGTATCCATGGTTTCATCTTGACAATTTCACCCCAAAAGTTAAAATCCAGATAATTAAAGCTCCACTCAAAATTGAAAATACACATCCAGCAATTTAGTAATTACTTGGACGGTATTGTGATGAAGATGGATGTTTGTCCTACAATTGTGGAGTATAAAAGATGCTTTGTCAACCTTGTCTTTCAATTTCGAAATGTTAGAGCATAACCTTTTAAGACCTATAGTGTTCAGCATTCAAAATACTAGTTAGAATTGTTGTTACACACCACTCACAAAGCAAGTTGGAGAAACAAAATCTCAAACATAAATGTTAATATTTCCTGGTAAATGTAAAGTTACCCTGGGTGTCGGGGACAGGGGGACAGGGGGACGGCAGAAATGGGTTTCCGGGAAGGGGGACAAGGGGATGAGGAAACGGGTTTCCGCAACAGATTTTTTTTCTGGGGCAGGGGAGACAGCTATATAAAAAATAGGGAAAACTTAAAATATTCATATGAAAACATGGATAAAGCATGCTTATATACATTATAGAACCTTAACATATAACATTTGTGTTAAATAATTTAAATTGAGAGTTCACGAGAGTGGAAGACAAGCAAATTATCAAAACTCAAACATTAATTTTATGGGACAGCCATCTTAAATAATTTAAATTGAGAGTTCACGAGAGTGGAAGACAAGCAAATTATCAAAACTCAAACATTAATTTTATAGGACAGCCAGGGGACGGGTTTCTGAAAGTTTCCAAGTTTCTGGGACATCCCTATTTCCAGGACGGGTCTAATTATGCCGGAAATGCATTCCTGGGTAACATTGAATTATATTTGATGTCTCATTTGATTACATACATTCATGTTTACTTAATGATCTTAATGATCTGTCATTGAAGTCTCCTGTGAAAATGTGAATATTTGCTAAATGAAACTACCAAATAATTAATCCAACTTTTAGAGAACCATACAATGTCCAAACTAAGTTGTGCAGAGCCACAAGTAAATGCAAAATGTTGGAACACAACATTCTAACTTCCCATTTGATGTAACAGTTCCTTTAGAAAGAAAGTAAGAATTATATTAATGCCCACAAATGACCAAAAGTCGGTCAATATTTTATATTCAAACAAAAAGATGATAAAAGTATCATGAGTATAACAGGTAAGTTACCTCACTTACCAACTCACTAACACACTCTTAATAGATTGACAATGTTCTTTGAAACAAGTCTCAACAGAAAACTCCAACAATTAAGAGTTGAGAAAGCATTAAGAAAAAGCAATCTTTACAACCGTGAATTGGCAATGAATTCTTAGTAACACTTTTCAGACTCCAAATCCCCAACCACTTTCATAGAACCAGTGCAGTATTTTATAATGCATAAGGAAACATTCCTTAAGCAACAGGAATTGATGTCAAACTTGGAAAATGTAACTTTTGTTCAAGAACCAACATAACTAAACAATTAGTGTTAGGCAAATTATAATACATTGGAAAGCAGCTGACATCCCAGATCTCTTTACGTATTTGCAGGAATCAGGATTTTATTAAATAATTATCCTTAAAACTTTCTAATATGACAACAAAAGCTCCTAAATTTGGATTACCCAATTTTTAGTAAAACGATTACATGTCGGACAAACATTAGGTTTCTGTGTCAAGTGAGGAATTGGTGTGCGTGTTGTTTTACCATTCACACATTTACTGGTGGTCATGAAATGCTGTTCATAGCAGCATTTTTGGAAGGGGAAATGTTAGGCAATGCATGACCAAGAATTCTCCCAACAAACACTCTCAATCTGTTTCAGCATCTTCCCTGGAAGTGAAAACCAACTGTAGCAAATAAAATAAATGAATGTACTTAACAATATAATTCTAGCCACATCAGCTGCTGTGTAACAGGACATGTCTTTTAGCCTCCTGTAATCAAGTTTATAGTTACTAAATATGGTTGGAACTGAAATCTACCGAGGCTGCACTGCTCAGATCTAATTTGGGCTTATTTTTTATTTGTCTATTTGATCTAAAACATTTTCAAAACAAAAGGTACTCAAAACTAGAAGCAAAATCATAAAAGAATTAAAGCTAAGCAGCTAAAATGAAAAAATACTAAAATATATCCAAATATAATTTTATTTTATTTTTTGACACTGCTTATAATTTTAAGCTCAATTTTAACCTGTCATATTTTCCAGACAGAATCAAACCATTTCTGAGATCCCAAATTTCTTGACCTTCCCCTCCTGTCACTGTCTTCGTCTGTATAGCCGCCTCCCCCCGCCCCCCTCCCCCTCCCAGCCCTCTCCCCTCACTGTCTTGCTCCGTCCAGGCCCCCCTGGAGCTCCCATTTCAACCTGCCCCCACTGTCAAACTGAATAACTATGACAAAGCTTGAAGCATCTAACTTCCTTCTGGGATTACCTTCAGTATGATTTAGTTTTCAACATAGGCTAGTGATATATCCTTCCAATTCGATACAGACTCGCATCTCATACTCAGTTTGATTTAGTAAGTTGATTTTCACATTCATTCTCTTCTCCACATAAAGTTATCACCAATTCTGTATTTAACCCATAACATTTTGAAAATTGATCTCCATGATGAAAAACTAAATTCTGTCAGAATATCCTGATTTCGTGGTGTTAAATTCAATGGCAGCCATTTTTCTTTTAATTTTAGAACTAATAGAATGGTACTATTTCTTTCAGGCATAGTCTTGGGGAGGTTCTTGATGCACCCAATGTTATGTCAATGATAAAGGACACTAAGGCAGCCCAGGAGGTATTTCACAATGAACTTTTAATGTTAATATGATTATATCCATTGCTTGTGATTCACACTCTTATGATTCAGTTCTTCCAGGATGTGTTGCTTTATCTTACAACATGCTTTAACAACATGTTTTGCTTATTTGTAATCAGGTGAAAGCACTCAAAGATTTTCACGAAATGATGTCAAATGTTAGTATCCAAATTTCTAACTTAGTAATTGTTTTCTTTGTTTGGCCCTTACTCTTTTTGTGATGAATTTAATTACAAAGAACAGATTTAATATGATCAAGACACAAGGTATGTCAGTATACTCAAGTGAGATTTGAGCTAAGAAAAGTCTGTTATTTGCAATCATGATTTACTATATTCGGTCATCTGCATTGAAGATCAGTTCTAGAACCAGGATACCATTTTTGTTTAACTGGCTTGTATTTGTGACGTGGTTAGTGAATTTTTTTTTCTTTATCTGGAAATTCAATTTTGTCATTTCAAAACTGTTAGTGCTTTCAGATTATAGCAAGGAATGTGATCAATCTATAGAGATCTAACAAAGCTAAGCACAGGATGATAAATAAGGAGGAATAGAAGATACCCGGAAGTCAAGCACAAATGTTCCAGTCAAGGTACCTCAGATGAATGACAATGAAGTCTACTTGTAATGAGACATAATCCTGATTCAATCAGCTTGATCTTCAGCACTCTAAAGTGTATCCAATGACTGAATATGGAGTAAAGATCAGACCTCTGATCTGTCCCAATGGATGCTACTTATATCAGACAAATTTGCTGAAGATGGTGTATGCGATTTGTCCTTTGAAGTATCTGCCTGTAGCAGACTTGATATAAAACACGATCTGTTCTCATTCGGACTTGGTAGCAGCTCCGAGTATGATGCCCGATCTGTATAATTCGGATGGCCGAATTTGACTTGCGAATTCCTAAATTCGTTTCTGCTAATGCTGATCAAACTCGCATGTCTGAATTCACTAATTCGGATGTCAATGGGGACATTGAATTTGCTTCTAAAGATCTGCTCCAACTTGCAGATGGAAATGCGAATTCACTCCTTAAGGTATGATATCAATTGATTTCGCCCTGCAATGCACAAAAGTCTTCGCTCAATTCGAACCCGATCAGCTATACAAAGAATTCGCAACTTCAAATCTTGAGGAGGGAAGACATGTTATGTTTTTGGTGCTTCTCTCCTTTGGATTCAATCACCTTATTATATGTGATGAATTCATCCACAAGGAGGCTTACTTGGACTTATAAAATCCATTCAAGTATTAAAGCCAAGAGGCCGAACTTGGGCCCTCATTTAATTCATTCAACATATATATATCGATTTTGGTGATAAACAATAAATAACAAATATTGCCAATATTTATTATTATTATTTATCATATCGATTTATTGCTCAAGTAATAGGATGTTTGCTGTAAAGGCCAAAATATTAACACTCCCTCTTGGACTTGAGGCAAAAAAAAACAACCCAATGATCTCCCTCTATCACCCTTTATAGAGATGCCAAGAAAAAAACATAACCAACATGGATTCCTTATCCAATGATGCCATAGATCTCTTGTCTATGATAGTAGATCTCCATCTACTAGACATGATAAGAACACATATGCTCTTCATCATTCCAACCATTCATCTCATATCCATATGAGAATCTTCTTACTATGGTAACATCAAGTCACATGATGCTTACCAATCGGATGTGGATTTCCTAGATCCACGAGTCTCCACAACCCAAGAATATCAAGTCCATGATATTCAAGGTAACATCAAGTCCATGATGTTTACCTAGATTTCCAAGTGTGGATTGATCAAGTCCATGATCTTCAACTCCACGAGTCTCCATGACTCATAATAACATCAAGTCCATGATGTTTACCAACCATAAGTGATATCAAGTCCATGATATCAAAACATCAAATCCATGATGTTTTTCAATCAATTTGTGGATTTCCTAGATCCATGATTCTCCTTGACTCTTTTGAATATCAAGTCCATGATATTCAAGGTAGCATCATGTCCATGATGCCCTATCACAAGAGTTGTGGATTTCCTAGATCCACTTGTCCTCTAGACTTTAGAATTTCCATGATATTCAAGGTAGCATCAAGTCCATGATGCCATATTACAAAAGTTGTGGATTTCCTAGATCCACTTGTCCTCTAGACATTAGAATATCCATGATATTCAAGGTAGCATCAAGTCCATGATGCCATATCACAAAGTTGTGGATTTTCTAGATCCACTTGTCCTCTAGACTTTAGAATATCCCTGATATTCAAGGTAGCATCAAGTCCATGATGCCATATCGCAAAGTTGTGGATTTGCTAGATCCACTTGTCCTCTAGACTTTAGAATATCCATGATATTCAAGGTAGCATCAAGTCCATGATGCCACTAGTATTGGTCTCCGGACATTCACGATGTCCACCAAATACTTAGAGTAATGGTCTCCAACATCAAATCCATGATGTCCACCAAGTACTCAATAATGGATCCCTGATCCATGAGAAGTATCAAGTCCATGATATTCTTTTAAACAAAGGAATCTTAGCCATAAGCATGAGAGTAATCACATAGGTTTTATCCATATAACCATAAAATGATTTTACATAAGCACCAATTAAACATATCATGAGTAACAAATACCATATATGAACCCACATGATTCATACTAATATGCAACATGGTTACCACATTATCGTAGATGCCAAAAGAATATAGTTTTCTACACACAAAGTAGTACATGAAAATAAAATATGCTGCCACACCTATATCAAATAAGCTGCCATATAACAAATCATAGGTGCTGTCACTCCTATAGCAGTACATAAAAATGCTACAGAAGTAGCTAAATATGTTAATGCATATAGCAGAAAACTCCCTCTCAATATGCAATAGACTTAGTTTGCAAAAGAAGGTAAGTTCCCTCATACATACCAGATTATATCCTTGTCCAATGCCAATGTAAAGGCCACCACAAACCAATGCTGTCAATGTACCAAAGTACTTCCTTCACATTCATAAATAGTGAAATGACAGTTAGCAGATAAAGGATAACATATGCCAATATGTTAAGGCAACATAAAGTGTGATCTTACACATAAATGTGAGTTTCAATACATGAAACAGTTATCTAGCTATACCAAAAAAAAAACAATATAGTCTCAACTATATGTCACATATAGACTCAGCCATAACAATGAAGAAGGGTATGCTAACATAAGCCAAGTGTTATGCAAAAGATATGTGACCACACATAGAAGTAAATGCCAAGTAGTTTCTTACATAGAAACATATGCCAATACCAATGAACCAGTCAATATGCTATATGCTATTAAGCCATGCCAATAAGGGACGATCTTACACATGTAAGAGGGAGAGGTAAGTGAGCCCATGATTAAACTCCCTCTTAATCTTAGATTCCCTCCAAGTTATTTTGCATATTCAACCTTAACGCAAAATTTAGCCCTACTTTCATATATACAACCAAATTTAAGCCAAACCCCCGGTTGCCTTAGTTTTGAAAGAGTTAGAGGCTGAAATTCCTAGATCTGAAATGGATCTTTTACTCTACCAACGCTCTGATACCATGTTAGTGTTTTCAGATTATAGCAAGGAATGTGATCAATCTATAGAGATCTAACAAAGCTAAGCACAGGATGATAAATAAGGAGGAATAGAAGATACCCGGAAGTCAAGCACAAATGTTCCAGTCAAGGTACCTCA
>MU227059.1:574998-588465 GCA_018584345.1 Thuja plicata
ATATCAGACAAATGTGCTGAAGATGGTGTATGCGATTTGTCCTTTGAAGTATCTGCCTGTAGCAGACTTGATATAAAACACGATCTGTTCTCATTCAGACTTGGTAGCAGCTCCGAGTATGATGCCCAATCTGTATAATTCGGATGGCCGAATTTGACTTGCCGAATTCCTAAATTCGGTTCTGCTAATGCTGATCAAACTCGCATGTCCTAATTCACTAATTCGGATGTCAATGGAGACATTGAATTTGCTTCTAAAGATCTGCTCCAACTTGCAGATGGAAATGCGAATTCACTCCTTAAGGTATGATATCAATTGATTTCGCCCTGCAATGCACAGAAGTCTTCACTTAATTCGAACCCGATCAGCTATACAAAGAATTCGCAACTTCAAATCTTGAGGAGGGAAGACACGTTATGTTTTTGGTGCTTCTCTCCTTTGGATTCGATCACCTTATATATGTGATGAATTCATCCACAAGGAGGTCGACTTGGACTTATAAAATCCATTCAAGTATTAAAGCCAAGAGGCTGACCTTGGGCCCTCAATTAATTCATTCAACATATATATATTGATTTTGGTGATAAACAATAAATAACAAATATTGCCAATATTTATTATTATTATTTATCATATCGATTTATTGCTCAAGTAATAGGATGTTTTCCGTAAAGGCCAAAATATTAACAATAACAACCTAGATATATTTTTCTCATTACTCTTGCCCGTTATTGTCTCTGCTTGAATTTGATTTGTGATGATTTTCCTTTATTATGTAAGTGTTTTT
Source organism: Thuja plicata (assembly GCA_018584345.1). Classification (NCBI taxonomy): domain Eukaryota; kingdom Viridiplantae; phylum Streptophyta; class Pinopsida; order Cupressales; family Cupressaceae; genus Thuja; species Thuja plicata. The sequence continues at coordinate 575,786 of MU227059.1, forward strand.
AAAAATGTCTACAATTGGTTAACCTACAAAGTTTATATGTTTTGCTATGCATGCATACTTGGCCTTTTCAAAATTACTAGTTAGAAATACTTGGATGAGATGTAATAGGACTTAAAATTTTGTTGTAAATTTTTTTTATGACGGCAAAAGTTCATATGCAGTTGCACTTTTTTAAGAACTTTTGATCTAGCTATTAGAATGGCCAATTTGGTTTTAAGATAATAATTGTGTGGTCAGTAATGGCGATCTTAATCTTATAATGGCGATCTTAATCTTATAAAAAAACTAATGATATTAGCTACTTTTTGAAGAACTAATAGTTTTATTTTAAGCCATTCATTGGGTGATTTTTATGGTGATTGTCATCTCAAAAAACTTGTAAACATCATTGTAAGAGGGAAATGGCTCCATGAACTACCATTATGATGTGCTAAAAAATAGGTGAAATAAATTTTAGAAGGATTGAATGCATCACTTAGTTTATATGTGCTAAAAAAATATGTAAAATAAATTTTGAAGGATTGAATGCATCACTCAGTTTGTATCAAAAAAATAAGTTGTGCGCACATTCGAGGTATACAAACTATAGCACAAGATAATATTATGAATAATTGAATGGTCAATTACCAGAGGAGTTTGTCTCCTTTATAGTTTGAGAGATCTAATCGACAATAACTTAATAACTAATATAATATACCACTAAGTCACTAAGATGACTTTATTACAAAAGATAAGCATTATATCCTAAACCCACTTATGGCTTATAGTAAAAAGCAACAATAGGCTAATTGAAGACAAAATACATTGACAAAAATTTAAAATAGAACAACATATTCTTCAAAAGTCTCTCTTTGAATATAGTTCTTGTACCAAGTTGAATGCCATCGAATTGCCTTGTAACCATTGCAAAGCTGTAGGTCTAGAATTAAATTTATGAGTTTTTGGATTCCATCTCCCCAAACTGATGAATTATGAACCTTTCAAATTATTGGACAGCCATCCATATTCAGCCACATTCATAGAACTCAATCAAGTTGGGTAGCCATCCATGTTGAGTTTCATCTACACTAGATTCCTTCCTATCTTCAGTTTGGACTTCTTAATGTATGAACTCTTTGCCATTATCAACATTTAGTGGAACTTCAACATGGATATATTAGCTACATTTAGTTAGACTGTGAGCTTCCCCTTGCGAACAGCATTGGATAGGACTCATAGAATTTTAGAATTCCAGGCTGTGTGACTATTTTCTTGCAGTAATAACTATCAAACTCCTATTTGTCTTTATTTGATTCTCCACAATTTCGTTTTCAATATAAAATACTCTTTGGTTGAGGATCATTTTCTACATCTCTTGCATTTGTTCTCTTTTCTTCAGCTAAGAGAGTTGGAATCATATCTTCTAAAGTTTGAGAAGGCATTTGACTAAAGAGTAAAAATGAAACTACTGAATTTAGAAGGAAGAGTTTTCAAGAAAATGGCTTTGGTATCATCATCATCTACCATAGCATCAACTTTTGTGAATTGTCTAATAAGGGATATGAGAGTGCTTACGTAGCTAGACATGGTGACTCCATCCACATCTTAAATTTGAATAACTGAAGCTTTAGAGCAAACTTTGCATTAATCACTTTTTCTCCAAACAATTTATTTAGATTTCTTTGAATGTTTTTTCTATAACTCAAAATTTGAGAGAGCATGACCAATAACGGCTTTGGCTCTACCATTCTATACTTTCCATTCCACTAAACTATTTAGATCAGCAGGGGATTTTCCATTTCCATTTACTATTCCCCTCGAGTTCTTGTTGATCGGCTGCATTTGGAACTCAGTAGGTGTGGAAATTGAGGCTAGAATATTTTTTTAATGGAATTCTTATTCTCAAAAAGAAAGAAAAGTCCCAAAAAAATAAACCTTCCACTCAAAAAACCTTGAAAATAGCCCTTTCTTGATGCTTAAAAATGTACTGATCTCTCCTTAGAAAATAATTTTAACCAAAATTTTGTTAAACACACCTCAAGACTTTAGAGGGGAGGTGAATCAGTCTTGATCGGATCTTAAAACTTTTCCTATCATATACACTTATTAGTTATCTTTATCCAACCAACCATCAATGATCGGATCTTAAAACTTTTCCTATCATATACACTTATTAGTTATCTTTATCCAACCAACCATCAATAGAAGATATTGCAATGACAACACAAATACATAAACATCAGATTTTTCCGTGGTAACCCAATGTGGGAAAAAACACGGTAAGAATCACACTCACATATGAATAACTGATTACAAATGTTTTAGACAACAAGCTAAGGAGGGCCTTGCACCTGAAAAGAACTTGTGGGCTGAGGCACCAACCTTAGGGCAAGATACAAAGGACTTGCAAATCACTGAAGAGTATAACTTCTTCAGGGAAAAATACAGATCTGCACAAGCTGCCAAAAGAGCCAGTGTCTTCTAGCAGGCAGAAGAATATTATAAATTGAAAATATGTAGGATCTCCTAATCAACCACTACAATAATTCTATCAAACTGGCATGCTCGCACCTCTACTCTTTCACATTCGCATCACACTAACTTCACGTTCGATCCAAATCCAATCCAAGTCAATCCACATCTCAAGTCAACCATTCGCACAACTATATATATCAACTTGATATTTAAAAACACAACTAGGTTGGCCACAGAAGAGAGAAGCATTATTTACACAAAATTAGCCACCACAAACACTTACACTCAATTTGGTCTAGCCCAAGAGATAAAGGGGACCCAAATACATCATAACACATCTTTCACAAATGGTTTAATCAAAGCGCACAAACTGCAACATCCTCCAAAGTCGACACCAAACATAACATTTAGCAAAGCATAAGAACACATTAACTAGTCAACCCAAAAACATTCTCCTAAGCTCATAACTCAATGCGGATCTCAATATGCCATGGCAAGATTCATAACAACCTCTTATCTCTTCCTCCAAGGTATATCTAGACCAATAATTTATAAATCAAATCACTAAAATTATCTGAGCCGGCTACAAACCAACATAGATTACAATGTTGAACTCAAAGCACCATAACTTGCAGAACCAACCAACACAATATATCTAAACTGGAACATTGCACAAATGTAAGGAACATGTCCACCAAACCGCACACTTGTAAACATCAATGCAGTGCATTCTTGAAACCAGTCTTGACTATTCTTGCTAGCCAACCTCATTGTTAGCAAACAACAAAACATAACTCTGATCTCTGAACTTCTGTGGACTTGAAAGTAGGATAGTGCAACATTTACAGAGCGTACCAAAACCGCAAGTCACCAACTTCTTATGCGGAGCAATGCGGGGCATTCTCCCATAAGGACTTTAGATACTCTTTCCTGCATATATCAGCTTCCCATGCTTGTCACCTTCCGAATATGACATACTGACTTATCATCACCACTAGACATCAAAACAACATTTGAACATCCAATACTGTTTCTTGTATACTTTAGCTTACCATACACAAATGACACATCTCTTCATCAAGAACAATACTGAACTCATACAACTCTTCATCAGGTTGAAATCAATGACAACACTGAACACCCATTGCTAACAATCTCCCCCCTTTTCATTGATGGCAACACCAACAACAAAGCAACAACTTGATGAAACACAATTTGTACTTCTCTCCCCGTTTGAAATTAAGGAAAAACGGTACAACACTGTAAGATCTTCTGACTGCATCTTTGATATATCTCTTCCCCTTACAAGGACGTCTATGTACTGTACTTATCTCCCCATATTGACAATCTTCTATCTTCTATACAAAATAACTCATATTAGCAATAACACTCTCCTTGACAAGGACAACTCATCTCTGCAACAACTTTCCTGCAACCATGAACCCACAACCTTCACTGCTCCCCATGAGAGCAGCAACCACATCAATCCAAGAGACAAAAGATAGACATTAAGTCTTCCCCTGGAAAGATGCACCGCTCTTATGTATCTAGTTTGAAGGAGGGGCAATAACCCCTAACTTTTGCCGAAGATACTGGAAGGTATCATTTGTCAGTGTCCTAGTGAAGATATCTGCAATGTGATCCTGCGCGGGCACATACTCTACTCTGACTTCTTTCTCTACAACCTTCTCCCTCAAGAAGTGATACTAGATAGAAATGCATTTAGTCCTTGAATGCATCAACAGATTCTTTGAAATATTGATAGCACTTGTGGTATCACATATAATCGGAACTACATTATACACAACCTCTATATCTCTTAGAGCCCGTTTTATCCATGTTCCTTGTGTGCAGCAATATGCTACTGCTATATATTTTGCCTCTAGTAGAAAATGACACTAAATATTGTTTCTTACTCATCCAAGGGACCATTTTGTATCCTAAGAAAAATGCATCTCCACTTGTGCTTTTTCTGTCATTTGCACATCCTGCCCAATTAGCATCAATTTAAACCTTCAAAGAAAAGTCATTATCTCTTTTGTACATAATCTAAAGGTTGGAATCCCTTTCAAATATCTGAAGATTCTCTTTACTGCCTTATCATGTGATTGCTTCAAATTAGCTTGATATCTTGCAACCAAGCAAATTGCATGCTTAATGCCTGGCCTTGAAGCAATCAAATACAACAATCCACCAATCATAGACCTATAGAGCTTTTGATCAACCTCCGAAGAATCGTCATCCTTTCTTAAGTGATGACAAGTAGCCATGGGGTCCCAACTGGTTTACAGTCTTCCATTCGAAAAAAATTCAACATCTCCCTGATATTTAGTCTTGATGAGATCTTAAAACTTTTTTGTTATATACACTTATCAATTATCTTATCCAACTAACCATCAATGGAAGATATTGCAATGACATCAGAAATACATGAACACCAGATTTTAATGTGGAAACCCAATGTGGGAAAAACCACAATGAGAATCACTCACAATGTGGATAACTAATTACGAATGTTTTAGGCCACAGGCCAAGGAGCGCACTGCACCCAAAAAGAACTTGCTAGCTGAGGCACCAACCTTAGGGCAAGATACAAATGACTTGCAAATCACTGTAGAGTATAACTTCTTTAGGGCAAGATACATGTTTGCACAAGCTACCAAAAGAGCCACATCTTCTAGCAGGTAGAGGAATATATAGAGCCACTATTTATATATAGATAGACACAAAAAAAACAGAAAAAAAGATCTAAAAGTACAAAAGCACTCAAAAGCAGAAGAACTATAAAAGTTATCGACTAAGAAGTGCTCGAAACTAAATAGGGAAGGAGCAAAAAAAAATGAAGAGAAAGGAGGAAGGAAATAATGAGAGACAAGAGCAAGCACAAAAGTAAGCAAAAAGAGCGAAAACAATAACATGTTCAAGAGGCATGCCCAAAAGACAGGAAAGGAGGCAAAGGGGAGCAAAGAGAACCAACAAAAAGGGGAACATGAATGGGGACAGCTACACAAAAAGAGAGAGAGAACACAAAGGCAAAGAGAGATGACCAAGCAGATGAACTCGGGGTGAAAGGTCAAGAAGTGGGGTGCCTCGCCGCATTCTAAGGCTAGGAATGACAGAGACTCCACCCATCATTGCAGTTAAGGTTAGAGGGGTTATTGTTGATAGCAATGCTTCCTTAAGTTTTCTATTGAAGAAGTTATCTTCCCTGGACAGGATTTGAGTGTTTTCTAAGCAGATATGGTGTTTGGTTGATGAGGGGTGAGCGCAGATTTAAAAACTTGATCATGCTTAATATTTGTGCAATGTTCTCTGATTCTGGTGGTGAAGGAGCGACCTGGGTTTTTTTCTAAATATATGTTCAGCTATTCCAGCTGGGCACCCTTTTCTGATTTATTTGTATCTACCCGATTATGTAAAAAAAATTCTCACAACTTAAAACCACAAACTCGTTAGTAATCAATTTTCTCACTGATATCAAGCAAGATTTTAATCTCTGGCCAAATTTACTAGCAAATCTGTACATTCTCTACCAAAATGTAATTGGTACCATGAAACTAGTCTCAGAATAATATCAAGAGTTGTTATAATCTCTGGCTAAAATCACTGGTAAACCTGTATATTCTCTATACGATCAAACTAGTGTAAAACAGGAGGCATATAAACAGAAACTATGGGCACTGCAATGTTATATTCATAAGTAGTAAAACTTACGATAAAGATTCAACCTAATTAAATTTTGTAGGATCACATAGTATGGCAGTTACACTAAAACATCTGGTACAAGTGGTACTAGTACAGGCAGTATGAGGGCACAGTAACAAGAGATGATGTGTTTTCAGAAAACATTTTTGTTCCTTGGAGAAGAGATCAGCTATATACTGAACTAGCTTTCTTGAGCACACACTACTTGAAAACTGTGCCACGCGCTCTAATATTTCACAAAATCATTTCATAGCTGCTGCTAAGCTTTTTGCCAACTCATATTCTGCCTTAATGTTGAACTGCCAATTGTTTCTTTGGATATCTGACGAAGAATATAAAACTTGCCCCTCTGACAGCACTTGATATTCAATGGGGTTAGGTTCAGCTAATTTCTTCTTAAAACTTTTAAAGGGAAATAAGTTTAAAACGTTTTGAAATTGCTGTTCAATGTCTCTAAAATTATAAAATGTAAAAATCAGCAACATGGGACATATAAAACTGTTAATTATAGCAGATATTTACTTCGTAAATGTAACCTACGTGCAATTTTGCCTCGTTGTGTCTATATTTAAAATCCTTTCACATCCTGAAATAATGGTAGAATTTGAATTTCTGCAAAGATAATGCAACTCAATTTAGACACGTTTTGAGAAATGCAATTTACGGACATCTTTTGCCTGTTCAATGCTGAAAAATATAAAAAAAAATATTTTTATTTTAAGTTTCAGTAATTTGTCTTGGTTTACTGTACTGCAAGGCACGGTGGTTGTCTCTAAAATTCATGTTTATTATATTGTATCTTGTTTTACAGAACCCAGCACGTGCATGCTACGGTCCTAAGCATGTTCAGGTGGCGCATGAACAACTGGCCATTCAAACACTTCTTATGACTGATGAACTTTTCAGGTACAAATATATGCTTTGGCTTAGCATAATTTATTAATAAGATGGGTGGAATTGATGTCTTTTCTTACATCCATCATGGGCTTCATAAAAATATAGTTTATTTGAATTTTCAATACCGAAATATACATTTGTTAATTTAGTCTTCTTAAAGCATAAAACCTAAATATTCTGAGTTCCAAGAAGTCGGATCATACGAGATACAGCGGATGGGAATGCGCTAGTTGGGTATCTTGCATTAAGGGTCACTTATATGTTTGATTGATGATTTGTAACCTCAGAAATGCAGATATACCAACTAGGAAGAAATACGTTGAACTGGCTGAGTCAGTCAAGAATGCTGGAGGAACTGCACACATTTTCTCTTCTATGCACGTTTCTGGCGAACGTATGATCCTAACTTCAATTTTATATATTTATTTGATCTTTATTCATATTGTTTTAGGCTCTCTTAGCTGACTCCATGCATGCTTCCTAATTTCTTCTTATTATTTGAATATATGTTTGAGCAGAGCTTCAACAACTGACTGGCATAGCAGCCATTTTAAGATTTCCCATGCCAGAACTAGAAGATCTGGAGATGTGAGAAAATTCTTGAACGAATACTATGACTAAACACCTTGGAAAATCGTTGCTCTCTTTCGGCAAAGGGCAACCAAAAAAATATGATTTCATTGGTTGCATTGCGTTAACAATAAATGGATTGGGAACATGTACTGGAAGCCCTTTTGTATTTTTGTTGGTAATATGAATATTATTTGTTATATTCCAACTTATTTATTTGCACAGGATCTGTTTAGATATGACCACTTATGGTGTTCTTTGTTTATTATCTAGTTCTCATTTGTCCACACATATTGTTGAACTATAATCCTGAAGTATTGTTGAACTATGATCATGAAGTATCTATTCTAAGAAACATTGAAAATTGAAAGTAGCCAGGTTTTGGTGCTCATAATCAGAGTTGATACATTACCTGCTGAAAAATATCTATTCTTGGAAATGAAGTAAAATTCGTAGCAACATTGGTCCAATACATGGAATGTTGCTTACTTTGGCTACTGAAATCAGTGATGTACTGATGTGTAATTACTAACCGTAAGTTATGGGGCAATTGTCTATTCTGCGGGGCCAAGTTTAGATGTCTCTATAAAATAGAAGACTTCAGGCCCCCTGTTTTGCCCTGTTTATGAAGTAGACACGGCATTGCTGTGGTTTGATGTATTTGGATGCAATTATATTAATTTTCTAGCGTTAATATCTACAGGTCTCATAACATACTCACTATGATGTCCTTCCATTAGATTTCTGTTAGAGACAACATTATTTCATAGAAATTTTCAAGATTCTAGACACCAAAAGATATATCTATGTAATCTTGGAAGTACAGAAATATTTTCTTTAAATGGAATACTTAGCTCATGGAGCATCTGCAGGTGCAAAGGATGTTGTAAATTAGTAAGTTTTTTAACTCCATAAATTCCTTCAAAACTATAGAAGAGCTACATTTCTTCGATTATACTGTTATTTGATTGAAGTTCAATGATTTAGAAATGTATTCAACTTTGTATGAAGAAACCAAGTACAACTTTATTAAACCAAGAGTTTGGAAATAAAAAGTGTTTGTAGAGACGCCGATTGTTGTGAATCACACAATATTATAATTTTTTTTATTTCTTACGGCTTTTTAATTTTTGACTTTTTTTTTAACATGAAGGTAAAATATATATCTTATAAATGACAGATTAAAAAATAAGTGTCTTAAAAAGATGGGAACACCAATTTTAAACAAACTTAGAAAATGCAAAAAAAAGATGGGCACACCAATTTCAAAAATCTTGAAAATGCAATAAAAAAAATAGGTACACCCATTTCAAAAAATCTTGAATATCCAAATGGACAAAAGACGGACAATCAATACAAAAAGTAAGAACTCTCCAAACTCCATAGTAAAAGTATACTTTCTTATGACCTTGAAGATTGTTCATGTGGTGAGTAGTAGAAGTAATATTTTTCACTATGTTAAAAAAGTGAACCAAAAGGAAAACCAATTAACAAAAGGAATAACAAAGATAGCAGGTTAGACACTCCAATAAGCAAAAAACATCCTTGTAAGAATCTAGAATCTAAAAAGGCGTTATAGTCAACCTTCACAAAATTGTTGAAAGAGTTGTTTGATCCCATATAGGGAAATCTTGATCACTTTCATGATCAACACTGATAGTGTTCCATTTGTAATCAGATTTAGCCAAAAAAAATTGCAACTTGATTTCCTTCTCTTCGAAATAGGCATTGTTCCAATTGGAATCAAATTTCGCAAAAAAAAATTGTATCTTGATTTCCATCTCTTCTAATATGGCTCCATTGAACAACAATGAAACCATGAATAAGGATGCATATCTTTCTTACATTCATTTGGTTGCCACTCTTGGAAGGAAGAAGCAGCCATGTTTTTAAATGATCAATCAAAATTTTGGAGTTCGATTCAAGAATAATGTCAAAATTGATTTAGCATAGCATGTAAAAGAGCATGGCAAATGGTCACGACTTCAACAAAGTTATTACAAGTGGCCATTCAACAAAGTTATTAGAAGTAACACCAGGACTACTAGCAAACCAAATTTTAAATTTGTCATTACGATCACAACAAGCACCTTGCATACATCATTTTTGGGATTCTCTTTTGATCTTGCATCAATATTAAATTTAACAATTCCTAGAGGACCCATTTGGTAATTTGAGAATCATGAGGATTGTTTAAAGATGTAAATAAAGGAGAAGCCATTAAAATACCAATTCTCACTAATTCCCTAAATTCCCACCAAAAACTCATTTTATAATCTTGAAACCAAACTTGACAAACATACATGGAAGTATCATTTTAAAATATCTTGATTATGTTCCCACCAGATTTTCCAACAAATGAAACTAGTTTTAATATCTTCCAACAAACTAAGGCCTTTTAGCTTCAAAGAAGGGTATAATTGATGACAATAAGGTTTTAAATAAACTCACAGTTATTCACAAAATATCCATCAAATCAAAACCATAACTGACAAAGAAAAGTAATAAATAGGCAATCGAAGAGAAGGTGTCATCTAAATTCTTCTACTTGAAGGCATAAAATCCATCTATTTGGAACAACAATCCCGTGTTTACAAAGATTATCATAATGAAAAATTAATCAGAAGTTGTAGGCAACATGAAAATATCCACCTTAGGCCAAAATTAGGATACCAAACTTGACCCAAAGCTTAGACATGTGAATTTAGGTTCTTTGCTAGAAGACTTCTATAAAAAAATGTTCACCATATGGATCCCGAAAACCCACACCCCATCCCATGAATTTGAATGTCTATCTAAAGAGATTCTTTGAAAAGAAAAAATATGAGCTAGCCAATCAATGAGATGAGGGAATTGCTAGCCCAACCAGATTTCTTTAGGCTTCTATTTCCAAATTCTTACTCCATCATGCATGTCATCATACTGTGGAAAAAAACTCTAGGTAGCTTCAACATTGGAAATTGGGACATAAATTTTACCAAGAAGTCGCAAAAGTCCATCTCTAACTTCGAAGAGTAACCTAAAAGCCTGCCCTCAAGGGGTCGCTAGACTCAATCTCCACTCTCACCTCTTGATACCAAGTATCACTAGGAAGTGCCTCAAGAATACAACTCCACAAATCTATTCCAAGTGTTAATGCTAGGATCTCATGCCTTTTGCTACTCAAGGCATCTACAACAAAATTATCCTTGCCTCTGATGTAGTGAACAACAAAGTCATACTCACAAAGAAACTCCATCCATCAACACTACTATGCATTTAGATTTAGTTGTGTAAAGATGTATTGCAAGCTACGATGATCACTATGAAATTCAAACTAATGATCCACGAGAAAATGTCTCCAATGAACAAGCATTTGTAAAACTACTGCTAACTCCAAGTTGTGAGTGGGGTAGTTCAAGTCATGATCCTTGATGTTATGAGACTCGTATACAATCACTCATCCCTCCTACATGAGAACTGCTTCCAAACCCTCCATCAATGCATTAATACAAACAAATGAATCACCTATTGGATTTGGCATTGCTAAGATATGTGCACTAGTCAAATACTCCTTAAGAGCTTAAACTATTGCTTCTTGTTGCTCCGCATATAAACTTCTTCCCTTTGCTCTAAAGAGAAGTGGTAGGATGAGAACACAATAACTCACCAAACTCATGAAATTGCAAACATTAGAGACATTAGCTGGTGTTGGCCAATCTAAAATAGCCCGAGTCTTAGAGGGATCTACTAAGATACCCTCTCCTAAGATAATGCAACCCAAATATCTTATCTTGGTATGAAAGAGCTCACACTTGGCCAAATTTCCATATAGGATGGTCACAAATAGACTGCAAAACTTGATGCAAGTGGACCTCGTGTTCCTCTACTATCCTCAAATAAACCACAATGTCATCAAGGAAGATAAGGATGAACTAGTCAAGATAGGTATGAAACACACCATTTATTACTCATGAAAATTGAAGGAGCATTAGTCAACCCAAATGGGATCACCATGAAGTCATTGTGCTCATAACAAGTGTAAAATATTGTCCAATAAATATTAGCCTTGTGAATGCGAAGTTGATGATACCCTGACTTGACGCTAATCTTGGAGAACACTTCGACTCCTCTCATCTCATCAAACAAATCATCAATCCTTAGTAAGGGATATTGTTTCTTTACCATCACCTTGTTCAACTGTTAATAGTCCATGCACAAGTAAAGAGATTCGTCTTCAAGGATAACTTTAAGAAACCCCCTTATAGGAAAAAGTGTAAAATCCTGGCGAATCACACATTAATTTAGGGGAAAATTTTTCTTGATGATGGCGAATTTTTTTCCAAATTAGCAAAATAATATAAAGGCGAAGGTGAATTTTTCTCTGCCCAACGAAAATTCCATAAAATCCTGGCAAATAATACATTAATGTGGGGAAAATATATATTGTGTGAGGCAAATTTTTTTCTTTTGAAGTAAATACATTATAATATATGAGGCGAATGATTTTTTGTTGAAGGGTAAAAAAATAATTGTGCTGGCGAATTTTATGTGCCTTTTGAAAAAAAATATATTTTTGGCTAATCTATCGTTAAGTATGGGAAAAATAAATATTTGATTGGCAATTTTCAAAAGATGGGACTTGTCAATGCGTCAATACGTCATGTGGGCCAACGCCAACTAATTTGTTTGCAGATTAAACACATGTTGGTATCCATAAGCATAAAAATTTACATCGACACACAAGCTAACAGTAACATCCATCATTTTTTAATGTTAAATGTCTTATTTGAGACCGTTTGATGATCCTAGATGAATGGCTGAAGTTTAATTAATCTGCACCATAACTATTATCTAATTAATGCAACATCACGTAATGACACATTATTTACACGTGTCAAGTCTTACATCTGTTTAGGTGGATGGTTGATAATGTATCACAGTTGTTGTTAATAAAAGAAATGTTTTATCACTGACACTAAATCTGGCTATTTCTAATTTCACACACTCATGCTTTTAATATGAAAGATTTACAAAATTTTGAAGGACAAATGAATTAATTAGGTTAGAGAAAG
>MU227059.1:610911-643030 GCA_018584345.1 Thuja plicata
AGTTATCTCTTTGATGATAAATGAATATTTAATTCATTTATTAATTAATTATTTTCAACATGTGAGATAATTGAATTCTTTTTAATTAAGAATTGCTTTATTTGATGAAATTAAATTAATTTAATTGGAAGAATATAATTAGTGAGTTTAAATATTTGATTTAAACTATAGGAAATTGAATTTAATTGATTAAATATTGGTAAATAATCATTTAAAGGTTAATTAATTAAATAAAATTAATTATTTAATTAATGTTGAGAATTGGATTAGATGATTTGAGAAATGATTTTAGAAGAAAATAGATGATTAATTAATGATTATGAAACCATTAATTAATAGATGAAAATTAGGGTTTTAATGTAAAGTTGCAAGCCTGTCCATTTTAGGGTGTCTACACTTTTAAATAGAAAAATATAACTTCAAAAATAGAGAAATGTGGTACAATTTATTGAGTGAATGACATCAAAATTGACACTATATGCTTGAGTTGTTTCATTGCAACAATCTATCAGTCAAAGCATATTTGACATCTAACCATGAGCATTAGGTCAACAAATTTGACATCCTTTTATGAACATCAAATCAACACATTTGGCATCCTTTGATGAACATTAGATCTACATATTTGGCATCCAACCATAAACATTCAAGCATACAAACATAAGTTAATATCAATGACCATGTAGTGTCACACAACTACAACCTCCCATATGATGAGTTGACATTAATGACAATGCACTACTCCTTATCTGCAACAATCTCCTATATTATGAGTTGACGTGAATGACAACACATTGCTCTATATCTACAACAATCTCCCCCTTTGTCATTGATGACAACATTTATTATGTGTTATGATTTCTCTTCAAATTTGACATCAAGTGCAAAGACAAAATGATCTTAAAAAAGATAAGCATACTTCCTCTATCAACATCATCATAAACATACTTACTACCTGCTCCCCTTGATAGGTATCCATCATCAATCTAGGAAAAATGATATATCTTGAATTGATCCCCTACACGAATGTCCCATATATGCATCCAGTTAGGAGGGGAAATAAACCCTAACTTTATTCTAAGTTACTCAAATGTATCCTTGAAAGATATTTTGTAAAGATGTTTGAAACTTTATCCTTTACGGGTACATATTCTAATTTTATCTCTTCATTTCCAACGTTCTCTCTTAGAAAATGATACCGAATAGATATGTGTTTGGTTCTAGAATTCATTACTAATTTTTTTGAAATATTTATGACACTTGTATTGTTACATAGAATATGAATGGGCCAATCATATATTACATTGATATCCTTCAAGGTGTGCTTCATCTACAATACCTGAGTGTAGCAAGAGTGCTACTATGTACATTTCTTCTACTATTGATAGGGACATTGGACCCTACTTCTCAATGAACCATGAGACTGATCACTTCCCAAAAAGAAGGCACCACTACTAGTACTTCTTTAGTCATCCACACAACCTGTCCAATCAACATCAATGTATGCATTTAAAGAGAAGTCATTATACTTATGATATCACTAACCATAGTATAGAGTGTTCTTCAAATAATAGAATATTCTCCCGCAATGTCCCCAAATTTTGGGATAAATAAATTATATTAATTATTCTTAAGTTGTCCAAATAATTTTAAAAATTAAAAGGATGACTTATTTATAATTAATTGAATTAAAGAGTGGCTATAATAAAGTTATAATATAAAGTCACTTTATTCATTTAAGTCCCCAACTTGTCCAAGAATCCACTTCATAATGAGAAAATTAAAAAGTGACTTTTATCCCACATTGCTAAAAGTGAGAGTATTCAACGACTTAAAAAGATATATAACAAAAGCTATCATCCACAACCAAGGGTTAGTGCGGATGGAGTCCTCAATTTTTTCTGGCTCAACTCACACCATATTTCCCCCTATTTCAGAATCTAAATTTGAATTCTCCAGTGACAATGTGAGAAAAATTCCAAGAAGGAAATCTTAGGGAATTGTAGAGTTTATTCTTTCGGCTTTGAGAAGTACTGTGCCAGAAAAACCTCAAAATGAGGTAATAATTGTCATCAAAATCACTTCCCAAGGAGAGCACAAGGCTGACTCCTTGGTCATTGAAGGCTTCGGGAAATTGGGAATGTTTTGTTGGAGGTACTTGGTCCCTCTTCCTTACATTACTAAATCCCTTATCGGGAGAGAGCAACTCTACATCAACAATTACTCAAAATCTTATGTTTGATTGGATGGCTAGTTGGCTCGGACAAGAGGCTTGGATTATGGTGGGATTTCCTCATGTCCTAAATTCAAATTCAAATATGCCTGGTATAACAGACAAGTTGAGGTCAAATCACTGCTGGGCTTATTATATTTTAAACCAGCTGGGTATGATTACCTTGAATTATGAGGAGGACTGTGAGATCCTTTGTGATCTCAAGGATATTACATCAATGAACCATAATAAATGATGCACTCTGTTGGCAAGTGTTACATTTCTGGAGTGATATGATACACTTGAGGGTTTTCATTTGTGGCAACACATCTAGAATGATGATCGCTTGAAGTTCTTTATAGTTTTGGATATGTAGATAGCAAAATGACTAAGTATAATAATAAAAAATACACAGTATAGCGGTACAATTTTGGACAATGAAGATAGTAGATGATGCATGGGAACATGTGAGCTTAGAGGAAGACATTTTGGAGTATGTATGACCTTCTCTTAAGGTTGCTTGAGTATTGGTGATGATCAGAAAGAGTTACAGTATTTTGAAGTCATACAAAGACAGAGGAACATAGATACAAAGAAGATGAACATCCGCGATGATTGAGGGAGTATGTCATGGACTCCTAGCGTGCTAAGTTGGATTTTGATTATGGATTACCTATTATTTGGTGGCAAAAGGTCATCAAATTTGTATTTACTCTTTGAGTATATATTAATTCTATTTTGTAATGTATTAGATGTATTAGAGAGCAGGCTGAATGATGTAATACATACATACATATATATATATATATATATATATATATATATATATATATATATATATGAAGAGATTTTTGTAAAGAGAAGTTGGTAAGGGATGAGATGATATGAAGCAGATGGAATGCATGGATGCATTATGATGTAAAATAGATGCCAGCTACAACTAGAACTATCTAAGCATAGGCGATGCTTGTAATTTTCATTACTGAGAATTGATTATAACATAACTATTTCTGATTGTAAGAGTTGTGTGCTCAGTATACCTTTAATAAGGTTTTGTATTCCCCTAATAGAGAAATGTACTAATGTAATATTCAAATCCTAATAGGGCTATGTCTCCTAACAGGGACACTATAGTATTAGTGCATATTTGTGGGTACCATGCTCACCAGGGTTTTCCCTTGGCCATGGTTTCCTCGAAAATAATTCATGGTGTTATGAGTTATGTGTTGTGTGCTTATGTTCTTTTCATTTCAGTAAGTATATGGTTAAGTTGGAAATTATTGAGTTCATGTTTAAAGTATTGTAATAATGATTCACCCCCCTCTCAGTATTACTTAATCCTAACAATTGGTATCAGAGATTTAGGCCCTTGGAAAGAAAGTTTAACAGCTTAAGGGAGATCGAGATGGATTCTAAAAGTTTGGAAGAAAACTTTGAAGTAGCACTAGAAGATCTTGACAAAGCCAAAGTAGAGAATGGTGACTTGAAATTCAAATTGAGAAGAGTAGAGGGATTCATTAAGAAATGAAAAGAATAGATTGAACTTTCTAGAAGTCAGAGACAAGATCTTATTGTTAAGATAAAAGAGGATTCATACAATGATAACTCAGATCAGATAATGCAGCTTGAGAAAGAGAAAGATACCTTAAAGCTTGATTATGAAACTACTTCACTACAGATGGCTAAAGAGATTCAAAAAGAAAAGGATGCTAAGAACAAAATTGAAGAAACCTTGAAGGATACTAATATTCAGATGAGACAAATGAAGACTAATCTTGAACACTACAAGAACAAGTATCTAAAATTAGAGAAATACAATCAGATCATAAAAGGAGAACTTGCTGAGGCAAAGAATCATATTGATAAACTTCACATGAGTAGTAACTTGATCAATGAACACAGAGACAGAAAAAAATCTAAAGGATACATGACTGGTGTTGGCTTCAATGAAGCTAAATGTTCAAAGAATCAAGAAAAAAAATTTGATGGGAAGATTGATGGAGAAAGACCTACTCTTGAAGAACCTAAAGAACAGATCAGACCTTTCAGAGGTAGATTTTTTGGTTGTAACAAGATTGGACACATGAAGAGAGGTTGTAGAGGTAAAGCCCCTTTCAAACCTTTTTTTGGTTATTGCTTTAATTGTTATGCATATGGGCACAAGAAAGTAGAATGCAGGAAACCTGATCAATCAAGATACAAACAAGATTACACTAGTGAAGAGACAACAAATAAGACAACATGTTATAAATGTAATTACCTTGGGCACATTGCAAGGTATTGTAAGTTGCAGGTTAATCAGAACATATCATCTCTGATATGCTACAAATACAAAAATCCAGGGCATATAGAAAAGTTTTGTAGATACAATAGAATTGACAAGAAATGAGGACCACCTCCTATGGTTACAAAGAAGAATATTGGTGATACTGGTAAGAGTCTTTCATAGTACAAAAGTGAATTTGAGAGTTGTTTCAAGAAATCAAAATATATTAACAATAATAAAGTATGGAAGGTAAAAGAATCTAGTGAGGATAAGGTTCAGGGAGATTTAGTAGATGCTATTGAGTCTTCACCTGGTACTAACATTGCTACATCAACCTAGATGGCCAAGCATCATGACCTTAGGGGGAGCATTGGAAGAATACATCAGAAAGCTATCCAGCCACTGAATTTGAGGAGTAAGCTCTTGCAATCTTAGGGAGAGCATGTAGAGATGTTTTGGAACACATGTATGTGATCGCATTGCTTCTATGATCACCATATTTCTACTCGAGTGGTCTGTGTACATAAATAAGTTTATTGGGAACTGCATCTTTTTTCACTCAGTGAAGTATAAGGATGATTGAAAGAGCATAATTGGACATTATTTGTAGAGCAGAGCCTAAGGAGATTATAGTCTTGAGCAGAAATAGAGCTGGAGAAATTATATTGAAGAGTTTGATCGAAGTAGAGATCTCACATTTTCATAGTAAAAAGGTATTTAGATCGATTGCGAAGCTTTTAAAATGGACACACCTATGATTTTTGATGTTGCAAAGAGACCTAGGTACAAATTCAAGAAACACCCTTTTAAATCTATTGAGAATGACCCCGAAGGTGCATTTTCTCAAACACCTTATGGAGTTTTACATGTCAAAGATATTAGGGCATACATACATTGAAAGTTTGAAACTTTGGGAGACAAAGAAATTGCCACAGAGATGGAAAATATGATAGGTGATGATGGAAAGATGATAGATGCATTCACACACCTAAATGACCTAAGCTTTATGAAGATAATTGAGCTTCACGACTTTGATGAAGAAGAATGGACAAAGATATTATTAAGCAGAGTTCATGATCAGTTCATATGGCTTGGAGATCAGCCTGTGAAGATCTACAATGACTTTATTAATGCCATAACAGGATTGGCCAATACTGGCATAGTACATGTTGCTGAGAAGAATACCAAGAAGATGGTAGAAACCCTAACACATTTGCAGTGGGATAGGAGAGTGATGATGGTAAACGATGTATTCCAACATGATGTAAGATTAATTACTATGTTTTTGGGCTACAAACTCCATTATAGGAACTGACTAAATTCTGTATCAGCAAGTGTAATTTTAATAGCTTATAAGATGGTGAAGGAAAACATTAAGTATAATCTATGCGAAGTCCTAACACAAAAATTCTTGGAGAACATAAGGAAAAGAAAGAAGGACAAGTCTAAAGAATTCAAATTTGGATCTTTGTTGATACACGTGTACATTCACATTCTTCACAAATTTTCTGGGATGCACCCTAGAGCATGGAAAGACAATATACCTACTACATTCAGATTTATCAGAGTTATAGGAGAAAAAACATCACATGGGTAGATGGAGAAATGTTTACTATGATCAATATCCTACGGAGATAAATGAAGGCAAGAGAAATAATTCCAAATTCAATAGTGGAAAAACACAAGGACTCAATCTGTTTCATGGTTGAAACTGATTGTGTATGCTTTGAGGCAGTTATACCTAGAAAGAAATGGTCCTATCCACTAGGCTATGCGGTAAGTTCTGAAGTTCTAATCATGCAAGTAGAATACATTTTGGCTTCAGAAGATGATTCATCAGAGGAGAGATGTGGAGCTTATGAGGAGAAGTCAGAAAAGATTAGAGAGGAATAAAATAGAGCATTAAGGAAGAGGAAAATAGAAAATGTAGTAGGTGATTTGGTAGCCAAGGCAGGAATATCTAAAGAGGAAATGAAAAAAGTGAGGAAGAAGATGATAAACAGAGCTTCTGGGTTGGAAAGAACTGCTACTACAACCCTTCCACCTCTAGAAATTGTGCAGATAGTTATTCTACTTTCTACTGTGATAGATCTAACTATACCCTCACCACCTCAGAAGACATCGCAAGAAGAGACAAAAAAGCTAGTACCTAGAATAAATGCAAGGTCCACCAAACTGGACTCACCTCCTAAGGAACAGAAGACAGAAAGAGAAGAGAAGAAAGTTGAAGAAAAGACCACTACTGTGAGAAAAATTTGGAAGCTTGATATAAAAATGCTAGAAAAAAGGATTATTGAGAAAGGGAAGCTTGTTTCATTGAAAAAATACTATGACAGGTATGAGGCTTCTGACAAACTTCTAATTGAAGACATAGTTATTAAACATCTACTTGTCTTTAAGAAGAACTTGTTAGAGATACAAGGTAGTATACTTGAGGAATTGTATGAGAAATGGGAGATAAGGAAGCAATTGGCATAGAAGGAAGATGATGTGATTTGAGAACAAGCAATTGAAGGCATGTTGCCTGTTGTATCAGTTAAACAAATGCATAGGATATTGAATGAAGTTAAGCCCCTATTGAGAACCAAAATAAGACTAGTGAAGATAATGGGAAGAAGATATGATGAAGTTACTGAGGAGACACAACATGCTATAAAAAATTCTTCATGGGAACTTAAAATGAGGATATCTCACCACCTAAGGCTCCTAGCCCCAAATCCATTGAGAAAGGAGAATCATCAAAGAAATTTGAGATAAATCTTGATAAACCAATGAACGAAGATGCTAGTTAGTTTGTAAGTACTATGAAGCAACCAGAATTTTATGTTTCTGGTGTACTTGTGTCATTGGACACTTCATAGGATGTGAATGACCCCTTTGTGGAGAATACAAACATTGGTGGAATCAGTGACAAGGATATGATAGAGAAAGAAATTTAGAAATAGAATATTGATGCATCGGTGGAAGTTACAATGATTAAGGTTGAAGATTATTCACCTTTAATATTGGCAAGTGGAGACAAGGCTTTGATCATAGACACTGAAAACATGGATGAGGATGAGTTGATGAAGTTGTCCTTCATCGCATTTAGTAAAGCTAAAGAAAGATCTGAGCAGAAAGGAAAGAAAAAGAACAAGGTAATGACAAGAGCAGTTAACACTTTGAACAAACTACTTCCAACACCTATTATTTTTTAGGGAAAATATGATACATAGAAATTGAAGAAGGCACTAGATGACTTTGATAGTCGCTATGAGTCTTTAGAGAACATTACAGAAGAGAAGGCTGAAAATAAATATCTTGCAAAGAAATTGGAGGAAGTGTGCAAGTCTATTTCTTGGGACTTGGGCATACTAAACAAAACCACATCAGAGGCAAAAGGTTGTGTCGCACAAGGCAGGAAGTTATACAGTTACTGTATCAACCTTATCAGACATGTCAAAAACATTGAGGACATAGTAGCGAAGGACAAATCTACTTTGGATAAGTTGATGGAAAATTGTGAGACCTCCTCACAATTTGTATTGGAGTTAGACAGAAAGGTGCCCAAGATTTTGGACAAACTAAGTGTTCTTGATACTGAAAGAGAGAGAGTTATGGAAATATTTGGTTTGCTGAAGAGTCTAATCACTCCCAAGCTATCAATTCTTGAGGCCCATATCTTTGACATGGAGAAGACAGTACATGCCCTTACAAAAAATATGCCTACTGACTTGAAGGAAACATAGACCTCTTCATTTGAATTGAACTGACTGATTCATGTGAGTCAGATTTTGGTGAAGACTTGGAGAAAGGAAATGAAGATCTTGGAAGACTCTTTCCGAAATGTATTAAAGATGGTTTAATTCTATGGTAAGTAGTAGTACAATTTTGATACATTCTAAATTTTTGTATACCTTTTCCATTGATGTCAAAGGGAGAGAAGAGAAGAAAAATGAATATATGTAAGTAGAAGAAATGAAGAAAACAGGAAAATGTACAGATATATTTTTGGTATTGAGACTTAGTCATTTTTCACTAAGTGTTGCCATCAATGCCAAAGGGAGAGATTGTTGGAAAGTGGTAAATTTATGGAGTGATATGATACACTTGAGGGTTGTCATTTATGGAAACAAATTTGGAATGATGATTTATTGAATTTGTTTATAGTTTTGGATATACAAATAGGAAAATGATGAAGTACAATAATAAAAAAATATAAAGTATAGCGGTACAATTTTGGACGGTGAAGACAATAGATGATGCATGGGGACATGCGAGCTTAGAGGAAGAAATTTTGGAGTATGTATGACCTTCTGGTAAGGTCACTTGATTTTTGGTGATGATCATAGAGAGTTACAGTATTTTGAAGTCATGCCAACATAGAGGAACAGAGATATAGAGCAGGTGAACAGTCACGATGATTGAGGGAGTATTTCGTGTACTCCTAGCATGCTAAGTTGGATTGTAATTATGGATTACCTATTCTTTGGTGGCATAAGGTTGCCAAGTTTGTATTTACTCTTTGAGTATATATTAATTCTATTTTGTAATGTATTAGAGAGCTGGCTAAATGATATATATATATATATATATATATATATATATATATATATATGAAGAGCTTTTTGTAAAGAGAAGTGTGTAAGGGATGAGATGATATGAAGTAGATGGAATTCATGGATGCATTGTGATGTAAAATAGATGTGAGCTACAACTAGAACTATCTAAGCATAGCTGATGCTTATAATGTTCATTACTGAGAATTGATTATAACTGAACTATTTCTGATTGTAAGAGTTGTGTGCTTAGTATACCTTTAACAGGGTTTTGTATTCCCCTAATAGGGAAATGTACTAATGTAATATTCAACTCCTAACAAGGCTATGTCACCTAACAAGTACATTATACTTTTAGTGCATATTTGTGGGTACCATTCCCACTAAGGTTTTCCCTTGGCCATGGTTTCCTCGACAAGAATTCATGGTGTTATGAGTTATGTGTTGTGTGCTTATGTTCTTTTCATTTTAGTAATTATATGGTTAAGTTGGAAATTATTAAGTTCATGTTTAAAGTGTTGTAATACTGATTCACCCCCCCCTCTTAGTATTACTTAATCCTAACACACTCATGGCCCCACTATGGCCTCTACCCATTTCTATCAGAAATTATTTCTTGGCATCAAAGATGATATGAAATGTGACCTCTCACACATGTTTCCTTGTTGGCACGTGCTCTCCTTGGGAAGCAATTTTGATGACAATTATTACCACCTTTTGAGGCTTTTCTAGCATAATACTTCTCAAAGCTGAAATAATAAGCTCTATAACTCCCTAAGATTTCCTTCCTAGAATATTTCTCAAATTGTCATTCTAGAGAATTTAGATTCTGATTCTGAAATAGAGGGAAATGTGGTACAGGTTGAGATAGACAAAATTGAGGACTCCATCCACACTAACCCTCAGCTATTGAAGATCCTGGATGAGGGTGGCATTGTGCCCTATATGGAAGCCATGACCAATCTGATGAAAACTACTCTTTGGAATTTGTGAACAGCTGGAATGACAAGATGATCACTATAGGGGCTATCACCTTTCAAATTAATGAGGAAGTTATTGCGCAGGTGACAGAGCTTACCACAGAAGGAAGGAATTGGAAAAGAATGAGAAAAGTTTCTTACAAAACCAGCTTGAAGAGATTCTTCAGAAAGAATGAAGAGCATGTCAAATTTCATGGTGACTTCGATCGGGAGGAGCTTCTTAAGCCTTGGGATCAGGTGTGTATGGTCATTATGAAATATTTCACCCTCGAAGGGCACTTTGTGGTTTTCAACTATTATCATTTTCTCTTGGTAAACCATCTCAGGCACTGTGACCTAATTTCCTACCCTTCTTCCTCCTGCATTCTTTAGAACCCACTGTCAAGGAGGTGCGTTAGCGCCACATCAAGAATAAAAACTATACCACCCTCCACCAGGGCCTCATGTTGAGACTTTATAACTTTCATTTGGCCTTGTGCCCTCCTAGATCTATCACTATTTAGGGTGTCCTACCTCCCCGTCCCTTCTGTGGACCCCCTGATGGTGAACAAGAAGAATTCTAAAAAACCTAGCTCCCGTCATCAATCTCCCTGCACCTCTCCTTTGGGAACCCCTACTAAAATGGGCCAAAAAATAAAGGTGTCCCGACGGCTCCTCCCATGAAGGCTAAAAAACCCAAGAAATATCCTAGTGTTCACATAGTGGACTCTGATGTTGACGTGGGTGAAACACCTCGTAGACCTAACATAATTGCTGCTAAACCACGCAAAAAGGAAAAAGCGATTAGGGAAAATATATCAAGGAAGCTGATGAGGAGCCTAGTTCAGAGGATAGTGAAAATTCTAGGATGATTAAGAAGGGGAATAATAACAACATTAGCTCTACTCATGTTTTGGCTTCTATGTAGGAGGAGGGTAACAAATGCTCCCACCCTGTAACTATTTCTTCTCCTTCATGCACTAAAGGCAAACATGCTACTGGGGACCTGGGGAGGAAAATTTAAGGTTCTTAATGTGCTAAAGATGATGGCAAAAAGGAGAAGATTGGTCTATGTGAGGGACGTGTGACCAACATGGAGGAAATAAACAAGATAAAAAATGAGTTGCTTACGGTTGATAAGAGCTTCACCACTATGGATCAGTTTTCCATCAAAGTTATGCACACTCCTCGACCACTACTTTATGTTTTCTGCAATAGGTGAAGGAGAATAAGAAGGATGCGAAAGGTGATGAGAATAATAAATTATTTAAATTCAGGTCTGATGATTGGACTCGACTTTTGCTGTCCAAACACAACATGTACAAAAAAGAAAATTAATAGTCAGGTCGCGGGCTGTGTTCTTTTCCTCTCTATTTTGCTTCAGGAGAACCGTTAGGGTTCTTTTTTGGTTTATCCCTAGGTGGAATGGTACTTTTGATACTACTAGGTTGCATAACTTGCTTTATAACCATAATGACTTCTTAGATATTTTTAAAACTATTTGTAGCTACACTGGTACTAATACTAGTAGTTATTCTGGTACTACTACCAATATGTTTATAATTTAATCTTTTAATGTTATGTAGCTGTTAGTTAGATGGTGGAGGGGTTTTTTGATATTAAGGGAAGGGATTGGTTGACTGAATGTTGTTACAATTTTTTTTTGTTTGTGTGTGGTAACTGTTGTTCTTGAGGACTTGCCTCGTGGTGTTCTCATGGGTCAGCCCCTTTGTTTTGATTGCTTTTAATATATAAAAAACAAAAACTTTTTTTCTTTTGAAGATATGTTATGAGAATATGTTATGAAGCCATTTTCTTTGTTGCTGAAAGAAACAAGTCAATGATTGGATGAAAACCCTTAGGAAGTTGAAGGTTGGACACAACCTCAAACCTTCCTTGTTGAGTAGATTCATTTCAGAGTCTACCGTTGGACTTAAGGTGTAAGTTTTGGACATTTAAATGGAAAATATGGAATCCATTGGAAGAGAAGATGTCAATATAATAGATCCATCTACTATGAACTTTCCAGCTAATTAAATGAGAAGCGAGTTTGTACTTTAGGCGGGCATCTAGTTTGAAGAGATTCCTTCTCATTAATATCCAGTTGATGTTTACAGTCAAGATCTCTAATATAGAGGTATTTCAATAATAGGCATAGCACTTGTAGATCACAATGATATGCACTTGTGGTAGGCTATCTAGAGTTCTATGTGACCATCCTTTGGCAGAAAGATTGAGGAGAAGTAGACATCTTTCCCTGTATTTGAGTGCTAGCGGTTTTGGAAGAGCTATGAATTCTAGAAGCACTGAGATCATCTTAAATAATTTGAAGACAATCTGAAGTAAGCTGTGATTTTCTCATTGTTTGTAACCTTGATGTAAAGTAAGATTTGTTTATCTCTGTCAAGTTTGACATTCAATTCTGTAGCACCAGATATATATTTATATCTTAAAAGCAACAAGTGAATACCAATCAATCGTTTGCATGCAAAATGTATGCCTAAAAGTCTTTGATTTTCGGTTTGTAAGGTAGCCAAGTATTTTTGTAAATGTTCATTTATAAGTTGTGGTTTCTTCAAGTCTGATTTACATCTCTAATTTTTTGAAGTTTTTCTACTTTAGTGAAGTTAGCTTACATGCCAAGTGTTTGTTAAAATGTTAAAGTATAAAGATTTATTATTTGGTGAAGTTAAGTTCGAGTGCTAAGTGTTTGAGTTCATGCCTCCATATTGCAAGTAAGTACATCATATTACTATTACCATACAAGTGTTTGATAGAATTCTTATGCAAAGTACTTGTAATTTGTATTGTGCTCATGGATTGAGAACTCATAAATTTTAGTTCAGATCTTGCACACCAACTTCTTTGATGAAATGCATATGAAAAAAAATTGAGAAATTAATATCTGAATAGGTATGGGATCTTATAGTAATTTCCTACACATGTGTTTCCCTTGGACTGGCTTGAAACCTTGCAACCAAGCAGACATCATGCATCATGTCAGGCCTATAAACTGTTAAGTACAATAGGCCCTCGATCATGGACCTAATCTAGATTGGATCAACCAGAGGTGACTAATAATCCTTTCTCGAATGAAAACCTATCGCCATAGGAGTGCTTACTAATTTTCAATCCTCCAAATAAAATTTCCTCAATATATTATTGACATATTTTGCTTTAGAGATAAGTATACCATTGTAGAGTTTCCTATATCCAATTGTGGTCATTAGCTACGGAGCCCTTAAAAATTAGAGATAATCTATCTAAACAAACAACCTCTCATGGATATTGTACACATTTAATTATCAACCCAGGGTCATGAACTTGAAATGGACTCACACAATTTATGTATCGTGTTATTACTTAGGTTGTCACCTATCCTATTAGAAAATATGTTACAATAAAAATCTATTCATTATTTCAAGAAATACTGTAATCAACAATGGATAATGTTAAGAAATGTATTAACTAAATTATAAATAAGTACAATAATAGGTAATGGCTAAAAGATATAAAATTGCTTATGTTAAGATAAAATTGAATTCACTGCACTATTCAACTTATTGAAACTGCTCAAGTTGTAAGAATAAGACACAATCCGACAGTGATGTTCAACAACATTAAGTTATCAATTATAAAGTAAATTAACTACTCTAAAAACATAAAACAAATTATGTGTTCCTCAAGTGGGCCCCATTGGTCATACTCTAGTTATGATCAACAAAAGGTAGAATCAAAAGGTGTAATTATATTTATATATGCATGGTAACAATAATTATAAGCATAGATATATTCAACTAGAGCATGCATAAATATATTCAAAGTAGTATTAACCATTGTAGGCACATGAACCTTTAATATATAGATCTCATGATAGTGTGAATTCATCAACTACCTAGGCGTTTAACTCCTTAAATCTAGGAGGAAGATTCAATAAATCATAAAGATTAACAATCATAATAAATAGTCCTATTAGGACTGTATAACACTAATAGTTAAAACATAAATGTAATTCCTTTGCACAATAATAGAAGCAATAAGTAATTTTTATAGAGAACAAACTTTCAATAGAACAAGTCTTCATCATCCTCATCTCTTAAAAAGTTAGTAGGAACACTTCACTTTGTTTGATTTCTTCAACTCTTCTTCTTTGCATGGATGTGAGACTTTGCACGGGTTTAAGTTACAGGAACAAACCAATTTTCCATGTCTAGATGTTTCAAAAGATAGTTAGTATGAAAATAATCAAACTTGACACTTCTACATCTATTATCATCACATTTACTCCTATAATCAGCCACATAAATATATTATCATATATATGTACATAAATACATACATAAGCATGAGAGTGTAGCATATATGTCTTCTTGCATACCAAAATATCAAGTTTGAGGCATCTTGGACAAACTTAGGTAGATGAAAAGTCTTAAAAAAAGTCCAAGAAAATTATATAAGAAGACTTTTAAACTACCCCATCATTCCCCCAACTAATTTTTCTGCTTGTTACAAAATAGGAGTGACTAAACTATTCCTAAGTAAACCAAGTTCCTTAAAATCAGCATGTGCAATAATCCCAAGATTAGTATGAGTGGATTCATATATAATCCATTAGACCTTCCAATTCTCCTTCATCTTGGGTCCTTTCAAACAATATAATATTTTGTACCTCTCCAATCTGGTACTTGCCACATCAATAAGAGTGGATGAAAAAAGCAATGGAAGCCAAGTAAGACCCTACTTATCATTCAATTGCATGTAAGTTTTGATCCTTTGAATCTTTGCATGGTAGTTGAATAGGAAATGTGGTTATTTCCTCTTTGATTCATCACTAATTTCCTTCCATCCCTGTGGAATATGTGTCAATACACTTCTCCCAGATGCTCTTTCCAATTGGACACATTGCATAGCTATTTCTCCCTTTTTGCAGTAGTTCAAACTACACGTTTGACTTTTTCATTACTAGGACACAATTATTTAGTATTAAATCCAAATCTCTTTATTCCATCCTTAAGCCTAGAATTTCCAACTTCTCCATTTCCTTATAATTAAGCATTTGCATTCGCCTATTCTCCTCATTGTGCATTAAGAGCAGAAAGATCTCACCTGGAGACCATCGTCATAAAGGAGGAGATTTCAATTTTCATTATAGAGTATACCAAGGTTGTGTAAGTAAAACTCACACATGGCATTCAACATTTCTATTGTGGAATTTTAGCATATATCAAAATATTCCTTTGGGGTAGTTAAGGAATGAGGCAAGTAACAATAAACTTGCATAATCTAGAAGCACAACAACTATTCTCTAAAGAAGAGTGTCTACACCTTGGTAGGTGGTATATAATTTATAATTTGAGGAATCATAATGGTCATATGGTCTACTTTTTCTTTTAACCTTTTAATTTCAGACTCCATATATTGGAGATCTTTGTGAAATTTAAGTTGCATTTCTTCTTTTTATTTTGCCCATTTTGCTTCTTACAACTTCAATTGCTTAAGTTTCTTCCATAATATTAATGCTAAAGTATGGCATGTCATTATATTTTGAAAGACGAGAAGGTGATGAGATATTATAAGTGGAACATTTTGAAAAGTGTTAAAATGCAAGTCATGTGATATAGAGAGGTATGTATATATTTTGGAGAAAAAACACAATTTAAATTTTAATGGTCCTAGAACATGATACAAGCATAAATTGTAAAGTAGATGCTAAAATTACAAGATATAAATATTTACCATATTTTTATGTGATTGAAATAAATAAAACAAATATTTATAACTATTACAAGGAAAGTCATTCGAATGGCCACCATCCCCCAAAGAAAAGTAAGGACAACCAACTAGTAGATAAGATGGAATCAAGCAAACATCAAAACAAAAATATTATATTAAATCAAGAGATTATGACTCTAGTATGTGAGAATCTCGATAAATTTGGGATTTTGGCTATGTGGAGTATTACTCTTCCAGATAGGCTGGAAATGATGAAATTGTGAGAGGACCTCCTTCCTAATCAGGTAATTATATTTCCCCTTGAAGAAAAAATTCTTTTGATTGAATGTAATAATGTAGACATTAAGGGAAAAATTTTAGTTTGTAATACAATGGTATTTAGGGGATATATTTTTCACTTTTTTACTGGTATCCCAATTTTAATGCCAAAACTTACAATCTGACCAGATTGCCTAACTAGATAGTTATAAGATATTTACTAGCATTATTCATTAATATAAAGGCTCTAGAAGTTATAGGTGACAGCTTGGGAACCTTCCTCAGATATTAAATTCTTGATTTTGATACAGGAGAAGTAAAAAGTTTGGTTGAAACTGAAACCAAAGATAAAACCCCAGATATAGTGGAAGTTTCCACATGTAATGAAACTATTATTATTCATCCTAAATATTATTATGGAAGAATCAAAGACTCTAGAGTTGTTTTGAAAAATAGATTTAACACAAATAGTAGGAACACAAGTAAAAATAATCAACATAAAGCCTGTAATAAGACAAATTTGAAAAAGGACCCAAATGTAAACATTAATTTGAGGGAGGGGTGGATTTGAAATCTACTCTAATGAAAAACTTGCAACCTTGACAACAAATCATGTCAGCAATAGTAAGGTTAACAAAGGAATAACAAACAACTAGAAAATTTTAGAATCAATACTGGAAGAATCAAAAAACATCTAAGAAAATGTCAAGGAACAACTTGCACTGTTGAAAATGGTCCAAGATACCAATGAAACCCATAAATGTTCTCAAAATAGATTAAATAACCTAGAGGATTTGATCACTCTAGACCCCTTGGAAGATAAAAATACCAGACATGATATGGATGAAGAAATGGGAGACAGATGATTTGAGGAACATTTACAAAATAAGGGATTAACCACAGAAGAAGTTTCAAAATTGAGTGACGAATCTGAAGAACAATAATTAATTAAGGGTATCTTGGACTTAATGGATGAGGAAATGGAAGAAGGTGAGATAAATATCAGTAGGGAAAGAATCGAAGAGGATGGAGAGGCCATAGATAATCAACTTCTAGTTGGGAAAGTTCTAGATTTGATGGGAGATGAGGATGAAATCAATTAAGAAGAGGGAGAAGAATGTATTGCCCAAATAATAGAGGGGAAGGAAAAAGAGGACTCCAAATTAGGGATGGCTTATCTCAAAAGGGTAAAATCACCCATGATTGTGCAAAATCAACTAAGAAAAGAGGAAGAAAATCTATGGCAAAACTAAGAGAAAAATATGATGTTTCATGTGATCATACCAAGATCACATCTTTACTTAACATAGGGAAGGGGAAGTTCCTTCCCAAGGACCCATGAGGATCCCCAATTGGAATGTTAGGGGCATGAATGCCCCTAACAATGAGCGTATAATCAAGTGTTGTATTTGTACATTAGAAGTAGAAATGCTATTATTACATGAAACTATATTAAATAAAGAAGAAAGAGAATCATTTAAGAAAAGAATAGGGATATGGATGCTAGATATGATAGAGGCTGGAGGAGCTTTGGGAGGCACAGGTCTGATTTGGGATCCTAGAAAAATTTCATACTAGAACTTAACAAGAGAAAAGAATTGGTAGAGTGGGAGAATAAAAACTATAAGTAGCAAACTGGGCTTTATTATTATTAATGTTTATGGACCTATCCAAAATAATAATAAAAAGGAGGTTTGGGATAGCATCGAAGCTTTCATTAACAACAATCCAGACCAAAATTTATTTATTAGAAGAGATTGTTATGCCATCTTAAATCTCTTAGAAAAGAGGGGAGGGGTAACAAGAGAGTCCTAGTCCCAAATTGATTTTAGGAACTTGGTAAGATAGAACAACATAATGGAGGTCAAAACAGATAATGATATCTATACATGGAACAATAGGAGATTGGGTTTTAGAAATATTGGTAATAAACTTGATAGGATCATTTTCAAAGTAAATTTGGCTGAATTTGATTACAACATGAGCTCTATAATATTATCTAATGCTGGATTAGATCATTTCCTTGTGCAACTTACAATAAAGCAGGATAATAAAACTAAAAGATGCCCATTTAAATTCAAAAAGATGTGGATGAAGGATGAAAATTTTACTAAAATGATAGAACAATGGCGGCAAGAATAAATATATACCATATCCAAAATATTTTGTTTTGTAACCAAATTAAAGGGGATCAACAAGAAATTGTTGAGTTGGAATAAAGAACATTTTGGCAACATCTTTGATATGAAGGAAAACATTGAAAAAGTAATAGTAGAGGTAAACAATTAAGTATAAATAAATGGAATGGATCAAATTAGTTATTTAAAGGAAGGGCTTTTAAGAAAATACGAGGATATTTTAGCTAAAGAAGAAGTATCTTGCAGACAAAAATCAAGATAAGTTTGGTTAGAAGAAGGGGACAAAATACTAAATTTTTCCATAACAACACAAAGGAAAGAAGGGATATAAACATAATTAAAAAGTTAAAAAAAGGAAATGGTGAAGAAATAGAGGATCCATTAGAAATTGCTAATGAAATAGTAGGGTTTTATAATGAATTACTAAATAATAAGGAAGGATCTTACTTGAGAAACCAAACATGCATTTTAGAAAACATAGCAAAGCTTGTATCAAAAGAAAAAAAAATGCTGAAAAAAAACCAACTAAAGAAGAAGTTGACACTGTTGTTAAATAGTTAAGTACATACAAAGCTCCTAGACTAGATTTTTTTCCTGCATCCTTTTTAAAAAAATGCTAGTATTTTTGGAGATGATTTAACAGATGCATTAGAAGCAATGAGAAACTTAGGCAGAGTACTTAAAAAAATAAACAATGCCTTTATAATTGTAATCCCTAAGAAAGATAAATCAAAAAAATTAGAAGACTACAGATCGATAGCTCTTTGAAATATGATTTATAAAATCTTTGCAAAAAAATGGAAATAGAATAAAAAAAATTCTTCCTAACATTATATCAAAAGAACAGACTAGCTTTGTACTTGTGAGATCTATTTTTGATGGAATAATAATATCCTAGGAGGCTATTCTCTCTATCCAACATAATCATAATCCTAGTATGCTGATTAAACTAGATATAAGGAAATCTTATGAAAAATTTGATTGGAGATTCTTATGCAAAAGTTTAGAGGCCTTTGGATTTGTAAAGCAATTTATAAACTTCATCTTTGAGCTTATTTCTAGTCCTAGGATGTCAGTTTTAGTCAATGGGACTTTGGAAGGTTTCTTTAGCATGTTTAGAGGGTTAAGGTAGGGGGATCCAACCTCCCACTTCCTTTTTATAATAATGGTTGAAGCATTGGGAATAACCCTAACAAAAGATATAAAAGATAATCTAATCAAGGGAGTTAAAGTTAACCCTGACCTTGATCCTATCACTCATCAACCATTTGATAATGATACCATGCTTCTTAGGTCAAGAGAAGAAGAAGAAACTATGCAAATAAAAAATATCCTAAATGCCTATGCAAAGGCATCAAGGAAAGAGGTTAACTCAAATAAATTAGAAATTGTTTTCTTTAATATGAATCCTAGGAAGGAGGTGGAAATATGTAACATACTAAAGTTTAGGAAATGTGAGCTACCTTGTGAGTATTTAGGCTTACCCGTAGATAAAGGAATCATAAATAAAAAACTTTGGGAGCAATCAGTGACAAACATGGTGTATCATCCTAAAAAGTAAGCACTAAATTTGTGCTCAATTTGGGACCATTTTTTGCCTACTTTATTGTGCTTCTTATTGTACCAAATTTAAATATACGTTCTCCTCATCCTTTAATCTTTCTTGAACTTGAGTTTGGCTCTAACTTCTTTGCTTGATTTCTTATTTTTCATCCAATCCCATAATCTATTTCTCACCTAGGACCCATGCATTTATTTTTGGATTTCAATATTTGCCCTGATTTCTTGGCAACCTGCATTTTCTCCCTCCATTCTATTTCACATTCCTCGATATCTCAGTAAAATTTGAGCTTGATTTTCCTAGTCGATTGTCAACTTATCCTTGGTTATAAGTTGACCTTTCAACTTGTACCTGGGATTTTTGGCCTAGATTTTGCTTGGGGCCCAATTCCAGGGTCTTCCTCTAAGATTTAGATTTGTGGTCGACTTGGTCTTAATTTGAGCTCCAAAATATGTATAGAAAGATATCCACTCCTCTCTTTTCACATCATACATATACATATAAGTAAGGTATTATCCATCCATTGTACATTCAAGACATCCAAGTGCAAGAAAACATTAATTAGCAAGCATTCAAGTATTCTAGGATTCAAGTGCAAGGAAGCCATCAAGAGTCATTCAAAAATTCAAGTCTTCATTCCGATCATTCAATTGAGGTGTTTTCCTTCAATAGATCTAGATTCTTTCCCCCATTGGAGGGAAAGAAAAGGAGTTTTATATCAAGGAAGGAGATCTACATTCATTCATCAAATCTTCTTTTTCTCTCTCTTCCTTAATCAAGAATTGTGGTGAACTACAACATCTACTACATCAGGTTTTGTCTTATATGATTTCCTTTTGGTTTTTGTGTTGAGTCAAAAATATTGCATCAACATATTTTATCACATTTAAAAAGGTAATTGCATCTATATAGTATGATATACTTCATTGTTTAGATCTAACCTCTGCTACATGACAACACTCTTTTCCTTTATTTCATTTCATTTTAAGGTTAATTCCTATACAGGGGTTTGAATAAGGAAAACTCATCCCCTCAACCTTCTTCCCCTTCTTTTATGTGTGTAGGAACAAGTGGTAGAGTTGTAGATCTATATTTG
The DNA here is from genome assembly GCA_018584345.1 of Thuja plicata. Classification (NCBI taxonomy): domain Eukaryota; kingdom Viridiplantae; phylum Streptophyta; class Pinopsida; order Cupressales; family Cupressaceae; genus Thuja; species Thuja plicata. Next base: position 631,673 of record MU227059.1, read on the forward strand.
GAAGTTACAAGGACCGTTACAAGTCCTTAGAAATTTATATCAAATTCAAAGCAGTCGGGAACAAGTCAACCTTTCAACTTGTTCCTGAAAAATCAGCTTGTTCCTACACTTTTTGGCTGAAAATTGCACAGTAGACAGTTACAGGTCTTAGGTTCTCAGATCTAGAGTTATAGTAGATTCTGACATTTTGACGACAGTCAAATTCAAATCCAAAGTTCAAATCTCCTCATCTAGTTTCAAGGTGCACTTTTCTTCCTCTTTCTTTGCATCTACTTTCATAGATCATATATGTTATTTACTTTATTCATTTATCTCATACATATCAATATCTCTTTAAAGGAATACCAAATCCCCCTTTGGTCTAGATCTTGCATTAACACCCTTCCTCCTTCAGTTGTGCTAATAATTGTTTTCTTAAGGGCTGGGTTTGTATTCCTAATAGATAGGTTCCCATGAATTTGGTGAGTGATATAGATCCTAGCATTTCTCACCATTTTCCACTATATATATTTTTGGTGTACCCGAGATGAAGATATCTGCATTCTGATTTTGGTGTTAGATTCCCTTTTTTATGAATTTATCTAGATCTATTTTGTATGTGTTGTGATTTGGTACCTAGATCATTTTTGTTTACATTAGATCCTACGTATATCACATCCTTAGTTTGAGATCTAGTTTTGTGCTTTCTATCTTTCATCATGACACTTTTTAAGTTAGATTGGTGTGCAATAACCTACATTCTTACATTCTCTTTATCAATCTCATGGAGTGAACCATAGTTTATTGCATGTGCTTATGTTAGTGTTCCTTCATGGTATTCTTACCTATGGCATTATTGGGTTAACCAATATATCTCTTCCTTATAAAGCATATTTCAAGATCTTTATCAATATTTGATGTATCCTCCTTCAAATTTTAACAAAATGCATGCAATATATAGACAACATAAGGGTCTTTGTGAATGAGCCTAATGAAAATCCTAATCCTACATTTCCCTTTAATCCTCCTCAAGACAAAGTTCCTAGTGAGCATGTGATAGCGAGACCTTGATCTCCTTTTCCTCAACCTACTTTAATAGGTAGTCTCGAAGAGGTTAGCCATTACTTTGATTCATATCAAAAACTTATTCATGATTTGGATGTTAGACATTTATTAGATGAGTTATGTCCAAGAATATTGGATAATCCTCCTTCTTCACAACCTCAAGATAATAAGAAGGAAAATTTTCCCAAAACAAACATCCCTATCTCTTCCACTCACAAACATCAAGATGAATCATCTCCTCTCTATAAATTACACCCTATTCCACAAGGTCAAGGATTTAGTGAAAAAAACATTAAGGTTCCTCTTAATCCTCCTAAGGAATATCATGTACCTCAATCTAACATTTTCTCTCACCCAAAACCTCCTCTTGATCCTCTCTTGCCAACACCTTCTCATGATCCATCACCTTATGATGACCGTTTATCTTTGTCCAAAAGAATCTATTTGATTATCAAGTATAACTCTAGGATACATTTTCTATATTGACACATAGAAAACAAAACAATGACCCATCAATGGTGAATTTTCATGCTCCTTTCATTTCTCTAATAAGCATTCTCTTTGTGATTGTGTTGAGCTTAGACAATTTGTTCAAAATTTAGTTGATAGATGTCTTCTTCTTTTAACACCAGACATTTTACGTTTTCTTTATATCAAAGTAATACCTTAGCATCTTTTTTTTCCTATTATTTTTCTCTCCATTATGAAAATTCCTTTGTGTAATGAGCTTGAGGGCATCATAATAGGAAATCCCTCTTTCTCTCTCAACTAGTGGCCAAGGGATCATCATTTCTTCTTTCCTTCAAATGATCCATTATCTCTTTGCTGATAATCTCTTTTGTACTATGTTGTTCTCCCATGTATGGACTTATTGTTCAGGATCTTTCTCCTTAATGATATTAGTATCCTTCTTAGAATTTCTTCCTTTCTTATAAGTGCATATCTTGTATAACTGGGTTGGCCACTAAGTAGACATAATGTGACATCATTTTGATTCCTTATTTATTATCTCTATATGGATTTGCATTATTTCATGATGGTACATCCTTTTTGGCATGGGATCTTTTGTTTCACGCAATATCCTAACATCTTTGAATTACAATCTTTTTTTCGTGCTTCAAAGGGCATGTTTGTCACTAAATAATCTTCCATGTTATCATTAATCTCTTTCCTTGATGGCTTGCTTTACAATGTGATATCTTTTTGGAGAAAATATGTCTATTTTACATTAGGATTTCTTTCCAATTTATAAATTATTTTGCTTAGAATTGTATATCTATTATGAAGTGACTGTCATTAGGGATGCATATTTTATCCTTCCTTCACACTTGGGGGTCAGGGTTTCATATCATTTTCCTTTCTCTCTTCTCTAAGGATCTACTTTCCTTACTATAGTGGCATTTTTTTTATCATGTGACATTCTTTTCTTTAAAATAATTGGTTGTTTTGATTTAGGGTTCTCTCTTATGCAAGAGGTGTGCATCCTTGATCACAACCTCTTCTTTATTTGTAAAACTATGTTCATCATAAGAAAATTCCCTTACTTTTTGTTTCAAATTTTTTCATCCTTCATCAAGAATCTATTTTTCACCTAGAAATAAGGGCTTAAAAGGGTGTATTATTTTTCTCTTCCACTCTCTCTTAAGACATTATCTTTGTTCAATAACTCCTCTTGAAGGTAGATGTCTTGCAACCAAGATCTTTTACTTTCAAGGGTCTCTTTCCACAAGAGGAGTATCCTTTCACAATTATCTATTTTCTTAGTTCATAAGAGTTAACCCTCTTAGCTGAGTTTATGGGATACATTGTTGCTTTAAGGATATCTTCTTTTTGTCAGAAGCAGGTATCCTTGATTCTCTTTGTTATGATGTCTCCTAAGTTTCCATCATAAGGAGGGGGGCATACAGACAACCTCTCTTGTACATTATATGCAACTTTTTTATTTATTTGATCCCTAGGGAAACAAACTCTCTTTAAGCCTGATCATTTTTTATTTGATCCCTAGGGAAACAACCTTTCCTTAGGCCTGATTATTTTTCATGGATCCACATGGAAACAATATTTCCATAAGACTGATCCCTAAGTCGCCCCTATGCATAAAACATTATCAAACTACTTGTGTGTGCAAAACATTTTCAAGCTGTCCTTGTGTGCAAAACATTTTCAAGCCGCCCTTGTGTGCAAAAAATTTTCAAGCCACCTCTATGCATAAATTTTTCAAGGTAGAATTGACTAGCATAAAACAACTTGCTAGACGATCAATTCTCTTTCTTTTTCTCTCTATGCTCTTATGGTTATGCTAGTGGGTTAGATCATGGAGTTTGCATCGAATATTGTGATTCTCTTTTCCTTTCTATGTCATGATAACTTATGCTCTTGCAACATATTTCAAGATATGATATTAGTGGATGGGACATTTTTTATTGAGGTCTCTTTCACTAGTTGTTTTGGAGTTTTTTTAGTACTAACCCTTTTGTGTGTTCTATCTTTTGTCTTTGTTTTTCCTTTTAGTTTCTCTTTGTTTTCGTGCCCTTGTGCATGGATGTTGAGTTGAGATCCTTAGTTTGGGGTATTGTGTCCTTGAACTTAGTGTCATCTTATGTCTTTTTCAATTCACCCATCTCTCTCTCTCTCTCTCTCTCTCTCTCTCTCTCTCTCTCATGTCATCTTATGTCTTTTGCAATTCACCCATCTCTCTCTCTCTCTCTCTCTCTCCCCCTTTACCATGATCATCATCTTGTCTCATACTCCCACTAGAGTGGGGGATAAATGTATCATCCTAAAATGTAAGCACTTAATTTGTGCTCAATTTGAGACCATTTTGTGCCTACTTTAGTGTGCTTCTTATGGTAGGACCCTATATTATGCTTTAATTCATACCAAATTCAAATATGGGTCATCCTCCTCCTTCAATATTTCTTGAACTCGAGATTGGTTCTAACTTCTATTCTTGATTTCCCATTTTCCATCCAATCCCATAATTCATTTCTCACCTAGGGCCCATGCATTTATTTTTGGATTTTGGTATTTTCCCTGATTGCCTAGCAACCTGCATTTTCTCCCTCCACTCTTTCACCTTCCCCAGTATCCTAGCAAAAGTTGAGCTTGATTTTCATAGGAAAAGTCGACTTGTCCCTAGGTACAAGTTGATCTTTCAACCTATACCTAGGTTTTGGGCCAAAATTTGGCCTGGGGCCTAGTGCTAGGGTTTTCCTCTGAGGTTTAGATTTGTGGCCAACTTGGACTTAATTTGAGCCCTAAAATATGTATGAAAAGGCACAAACTCCTCTCATTTCACATCATACATATACATACAAGTAAGCTATTATCCATATGTTGTGTATTCAAGACATCCAAGTGCAAGTAAGTATTCATTAGCAAGCATTCAAGTGCAAGGAAGCTATCAAGAGTCATTCAAGCATTCAAGTCTTCATTCCAACCATTCAATCAATGTGTTTTCCTTCCATAGATCTATCATCTTTCCCCCATTGTAGGCAAAGAAAAGGATTTTGACATCAAGTAAGGAGATCTACATTCATTCATCAAGTCTCTTCTTCTCTCTCTTCCTCAATCAAACATTTTGGTGAATTACAACATCTACTACACAAGGTTATGTCTTACGTGATTTCCTTTTGGTTTTTGTGTTGAGTCAAAGATATTTCATGAACATACTTGGTCACATTTAAAGAGGTAATTGCATCTATATAGCATGATATACTTCATTTGTTAGATCTAACCTCTGCTACATCACAACACTCTTCCCTTTATTTTATTTCATTTGATTTCAAGGTTGATTCCTATACAAGGGTTTGACTAAGGAAAACCCCTCCCCTTAACCTTCTTCCCCTTATTTTCTATGTGTAGGAACATGTAGCAGAGTTCTAGATATGGATTTGGAAGGTACATGCACAGTTACAAGTCCTCAAAATTTTTCATTAGATTCAGAGTAGTCGAGAACAAGTGGACCTGCCAACTTTTACCTTAAAAACTGTCATGTTCCTCCACTTTTTGGCTGAAATTTGCGCATTAGACAGTTACAAGTCTTAGGTTCTCAGATATGGAGTTATAGTAGACTCTGACATTCCAGTAAAAGTCAAATTTAGATTCAAAGTTCAAATCTCCTCATCTAGTTTCATTAAGGTGCACTTTTCTTCCTCTTTCTTTGCATCTACTTTCATAGATCAGATCTACTATTTACTTTATTTGTTTCTCTCATACATATCAATATCTCTTTAAAGGGATACCAAATACCCCTTTGGTCTAGATCTTGCATTAACAACCTTCCTCGTTCGATTGTGCTAATCAAATTTTTTCTTAAGGGTTAGGTTTGTATTCCTAATGTATAGGTGCCCACGAATTTGGTGAGTGATCTACGTCCTAGCATTGCTCACCATTGCTCACCATTTTCCACTATACATATGGAAATAAGAATAGAAACATGGAAAGGTAATTGTTTACTAATGTTGGAAGAATTACCATGCTGAAATTAGTCCTCTCAGCATTTCATATCTATCAAATGTCATGTCAAGAACTATCCACAGGAGCAAACAAGAAATTGGAAAGTAAACTTAGGACCTTCTTCTGGAAAAAGGCATCAGATAAAAATAAATTTTCAACAATTGCATAGGAAAAAATTTGCAGACAAATCAAGTTGGGTGGTTTGGCACTAACTCATTTTACCCCAAAATTTGATGAAAGACAAATAATTGAACACATTGTTGAGTACTTGTGAAATTTTCATTTTTTTTAAATTTATGCCTGACATTCGTTGAAATTGTGTCCCTCATCAATTTTCATCCCTATTTTGACAAAGTCAACTACCCCTATTTTCGTCTTTATGATTTTTGTCTATATTTTGACATACACTTAAAGTCAACAAGTATATGGTTGGTGCCACCTTAATTTTTGGGTCGACGGGCATATGGTAATTATGAATACGATCTTTCAAAACTGTTATAAAACCCTCTAATTCAAGGGTTTGGAGATAGATTTATTGATTGTATTCTGTTGAATTTAGTCTAATTTTGTAGAAGAGTTCTATGACAGGGAGGTCCTTGGTTTGAGAATAACTTTTCAAGAGTCCAAGAAGGGCATGTGGATGACCCCTAGGTGTGACGTTGAACCTTGCAATTGTTATTGAGAATCTCCATGGGAAGTGTTATGTGAGAGAAGTAAAAGTTGACCAATGAAGAATCCTTGTACATTGGTGAAGTCCATGTTGATGGTGAGTCTTTTGATTTATGCCTTGTTCTAAGAGTTAGAAAATGGATTTATTGTAGAACTAGAAATCAATTTATTCCAGAATGGTTCCTGATTCTTGGAGTCTGATTTAAGGATGGTTGGAGATCATTTTGTTGATGAGTTACTGGCCCTTTAAGAATTGTTATCAGTTATTGATAATGGAGGGAATCCTTGTTTCCTTGGTGAGTTTTCAAAGTGCAAAGAAGTCTTTTTAAGGTGCATTGGTAAGCCTTTGGGTCAAGTGGAGTTATTGTCATCATTGATTGTGATTGTTAAGTTGAAGAGAGTAAACAATATTGTTATATGCCTCACCTATCTATTTGAAGGTCTTATTGGAGTGTGAGTTTGATATTTTTTGAAGATCTAAATATTCAAGCTTGGTAAAGAAAAATCATGTTAGATAATATTAGTTCTAAAAAAAATGAAGAGACACTTGCTATATTGTGAGCTAGATTGAAAATAAAGGGCGATGTAAAATTTTATTGTCCTTGCAATATCGCAAGGGCTTAAAGATGAGAACACTTTTAATCACAACAACTGAGAAACATTATAGGTAGCATGGTCTCTCTGAAGGGGGGAATGATTATCATCCATTGGTAAGTTGTCCATTATATGTCTTTATATTGATTGAATTTATAAATGATTATATCGTTTAATATTTTGTATATATAAAAAAATCATTTGATCATAATCATGGTTTATTTGTGTCATTCATTATTATAAAGGCGGGACACCCTAGGGCACATGATATGGATTATCACGATCTAGATAATGTGGTTTTTCAATTGGAGGCACATGGGGGTTGTGAATATTGAAGTTGAAGTTAATGATCCTATGGAAGAAGATGATCATGCAACATAAAACATATTTGAAGATGATGGTACAGTACATTGATCCATGACACATTTAGTGGTGTAGCTAATCATGATGATCTAGATGACTTTGGCGGTGTTCATGATTTACCTGTACTTGAGAAGGCATACGAGCCCCTTTATGAAGGCTCCCAAATAATTCTTCTCTCCGTTGTATTGTTGTTGTTGAACTTGAAGGTTATGAATGGTTTATCCAACATAGCAATCTCACGAATGTTAAGGTATGTCATATATATCATATTTTTTCATCTATTTTTGTTGTTAGTTCATCAATACTTAGTAGAGCTTGAAATATGTACTATTAATATTCTTTATATTAACAAATTATTATTTTTGTTGTAGATTGATAGGTGAATTTTTGTTACCACCATCAAATATTTTACCTTGCTCATACAAAGATTTATCTACTATTATGAAAGCTATTGGAATGGACTATCAAGAAATAGATGCATGTCCCAATGATCATATTATATATCATAAACAACATAAATTTGCAATATAATGCCCAGAATGTCATAGCAGTAGATATCAAACAGATCAACTAACAAAAAAGGTGTCTTGCAAGGTTCTTCATTATATTCTCATTATTCCATGTATGCGACGATTATTTAGGTGCAAAAGATTAGCGCAATTTATGGATTACCATTCATGGAATTGACCATGATTAAGCCTTGGTTAGGTGAAAGGCTTTGAGATGGTTTCAAATGGGTCAACAATTTAAATGGTTGTCCTCAAAGGGTGGGACAAGAAGACAATTTGAGTGATTGAGATTCAATTCTGAAAATGAGTGATTGAGAGTCAAAGTTATGGGTGATCCATGTGCTTTGTGTTCTCAATTACTATTGGTTGCTCAAATTATGTTGAAAGATATTTAGGATTTATTTAATTCCATCAATTACTTAAATTAGCCATGTAGGAGAATAGGTTGGATTTAATATTTGATTTAACACTATACAATTAATTGATTAAAAATAATTATATAATTTGATTGATCCCTTTTAGGCTTGAATTTGATTATTTGATGTCATTATTAATTAATCCTTTGAGTTTAATTTGATTTTTTCCAATTTCCTTGATAAATGTCCATTTGAATGATTTTGATCCATTTTGATGCATTTTGATGAGATTTAGGGCAATTGGCTGAGATTTGTAGATTTGGATGATTAAGAAACACCTGGTCAAGTTTAGGTGTCTACAAATGCCCCTGTTTGAGTTGATGTGCGAAGTGCATTGATTCAAAGAAAACTTGATATCCTGATAATTGATTTGATATTGATGTCTTATTGATTAACTGATGCAAAACTTGATATTGATAATTTGATTGATATCTTGATGTGAAAATTGATGTGGAATACCTCATTGATAAAGTTTGAATTTTTAATGCTCCAGATTTGATGTAAGATATGATGCAGAATCCCAATTTGATGATATGATGATGCCCCCTCAGAAATGAAAACATTTTGATGTTTGGACGTCAAAAATTGGATGAAACAAATGATGAATAGATCCAAGATGATTTCATTTCTGATAAACAATGATGCTGAAAAAGATGTCAGAAGATGCCCCAGTGTGCAGAACATGCAATTTAGTCCAACTGGGTAAAAAATCTTCAAAATTAGGGTAAAATAGCTTAAATAGGTTGAAAAATCCAAATTTACTATTCATTTTCTCTTTTTACTATTTCATATTTTACTCTGATCCTTTGACGATTGACAGCGATGGTGGTCCCCCTACGAGAACATCAGTTCGAGAGAGCACACCGTTATCAGAGACCTCCTGACTATGGACCTCCGGTGAGTTATTTCAACCTTCCTAGTGCATTTATTGCTCCATTTAATAGCATTTATTGCATGATTTTGATGCTTTTTAGAATAGAATATTAAAAATGCCACGTAGGAAACTTTAAAAGCCGCCTATAAAACCCTTCGCTAGTGTAGGATTCTAAAGCCACGTAGGAATGTTAGAAAGCCACCTAGGACTTTAAAAGGCCGCTTAAAATGTAAAGCAATGTCTTTGATGTTTAAAGTATCGCGTGTGATATTTTCAATGCCGCATGGCTAAAAATCCGCATACACTTAGTCAAGTGCCACCTACAAGGAATTTTAAGTAAAACCTGAGATAGATAGGATAAATTGCCTTCGATTGATCATCTGGATGATTTGATTGATTTCCAAGCTATAAAATGTGATTCCATGATGCCACTTAATGTTTAGAATATTAGAAAAAATCATATCGATGAATATTTGATATGCCAATCAGATTGATTAAAATGATGCCAAATTGATCCCTTCTCAAGATCTAGAGGTTAGGAACAATAGGTTGATGCACTCAAAATAGAGCAAGGATAGATTTAATGTGTTTGATTGACTTAGAATGATCCACCAATAGAAAGAACTAATATAATTCACTTTATTTCAAAATGTAGGAACATTATCGTAAGTTGCGAGTACGGGGTGTGGTTTCTTGGATATTTGATTTAGTCAACGAGTTGACCATTCTTGAGAGACGTACGATCAAGACATGTGGTCTCAGTTTCCTCCATGATCTCCCTTGGTTTCAGCTGAACTGAGGTTTGTTGATAGCTATGGTTGAGCGATGGCACTCTGACCATAACACTTTCCATCTACCCCTCGGTGAGATGAATATCACGTCAGAGGATGTATACAAATTGATGAGGATCCTGACTCATGGAGAGAGGGTATACTATGATTCAATTTATGATGGTAGCATATGTAGATGGGTGTTTGGAGACAACACCATTGAGAATGACTGCATTACATGGGCACAGTTTGCTTCATTTCCTACTTTACCAGCATTACTAGGAGTAGTTATCGGAGGGTTCTTGCTTCCAGATAGGAGAGGTCATGGCTTTGTGGTCAGATGGGGCCGTATATTGGAGGAGTTGATTGCACATCCTTAGAGATTTGACTGTGGTTCATGTGTGTTGGCCCAAATTTACCATGATTTACATGAGATTGTATACAGGCACAACGCATCTATCTCAGTAGGTGCAATTCTATTACAGCTATGGACTTGGGAGCATATCCCTATTACCAGATCTATCTCGGCATGAGTGTGGGCCTGAGGTTATCCATATGCATTTTATACAATGGTATGCTTTTCCAGCATCATCTGGGCAAGGTTAAGTTTTGGAGTCGTACTATCGACGATATTGATCAGGTCATATGGAGACCGTATTTAGGATGCGAGGGATGGCGAGAGGATGATGATGAGTTGCCTTATATGTTTTCCCCTTAGTGGATGATTGGTCGATCACCACTATGTATAGAGAGATTTTTCTTCAGGTGAGTGTTGTGATAGCTAAATGTGGGCCTCTGATTTAGCCATGCACTTCAACATGGTCATTATTCTTCAGCTGCATACAAAAATGAATATCGATTCATTCACCCTGCATGTCTAGAAGAGTCGACCTGTTGCCTTCTAGAAGGAAGAAGTATGAGCTTTCTCTCAGGTCATTGCAAGCTCAGTGACTACACCGAAGACCTAAACAAAGGATTTAAAAACTATTGCTAAATGATCTAAGATAGTTATGTAGATGCAATTAATCAAAAGCTAATTAAGATCCAATTTTAGAGCACCAATTGAAGTGTGTAAGATTGATTTTAAAACACCAATTGAAATATGCTCTGAGATTAGGTTTGCATGATTAACATAAAAGTAAACAACAATTAAAGCTATGCTAAGAATGCAAGATAGTTAAGACAAAAATGCAACATAATAACTTTAATTAAAAGATTAGGATCCTTTGTGAAGGAAAAGAGTTTCTCTTTTATAGAAATCTCTCTCGAATCGACGGTCGAGATTGAACAAAAAGAGTGGCTCAAATTTGATTGAAGAAGCACAATCCATGTGCAAGTGATTTGATTGGTCAAGAGAGTCATTTGACTGAACTGACTGATCAATTATTTTAGAAACTTCCAAAATCAGTTCACAGTTAACTGAAATGTTTCCAAAATGATAAACAGTGGAGAATTAGTTAACTAAGTGGAACTGGATTGTTTCCATTTTGATAATTAGTCTACTAGATTTGATGATGTCATATGCATTTTTAATAATTAAATTTATTTTGAATGCACATTTATGATTTTATAATTAATTTAATTCCTTTTTGATTTAATTGACAATTTTGTAATTTTTATTTAATTAATATGTCATAATATCAATTAAATAATTAACATAA
>MU227059.1:694082-750968 GCA_018584345.1 Thuja plicata
TCTATGTCTGATAACATCTCTATTGTTTGATGAAGGACGTGTATTATCATTCCAAAATAATGTGACCAAATTCTTGATTCCTCCATCAATCCTATCAGAATGAGGAGCTCTACACATGATTGCCCAATTTCCTTCCAAGGTGATATCATCCAAAAGCATTCTCCTATTAACATATCGTGATATTATTGTTTTCCTACTAAAACCAATATGAGATGAAACTGAAGATATTTGTCTTTTTGGGAGCATAGTGTTATCGACAATGGATGTCAACATAAATTTTCTTGTAATGGTCTTATCTTTAGTTTGAGATCGCTTCCCTACCTGGTTCAAACCTTTCCTAAGATTTTCAATCATGTCAATTTGCATGTCAACAACTTTTCTCTTTTTTGATGTTGCATATATACCCAATAATTTTAATGCCCCTTCCAATATTTTGTTTATAAGTACAACTGAAAGCAATTGAGCTTGTTCAAGTGTTTCTAAATTATCAAATTTAGCCAATATTTCTTTCTCTATCATATTCATTGACCTCTTCTTAGCAAGACTTAAGGGTTGAACATTAGCAAGTGATCTCAAATTTTCCACATCCATTGTAAGTAAATGATCTAAGTTTCTATAGTTAATATTTCTCTTTACAATTTGAGATAAATGTATATGTTCATCCATACCAGTAGGAGCACGTGATCCTGAACCTTCTCCAACATCAATTGTCTGAGCTTCTATAGGGAATGATCCTGGCCCTTCTTCAATGTGCAATTATTCGACTTGACTTGACCCTCCTACTTCAGCTTTTCCTTCACCTTCTTTAGTTTTATGATAATATGGAAATGCAGCTTCACAATTTCTTTGTTCAGCACCAGGTGATCTTTTTCTTGCAGATTTACATTGTCTTCCCTTCTTGTTCCCCATTTCTTCTCTTCAAAAATGTCTTCCAAATGTATTTTTTCTTCAAAAAAATGCTTTGATATAATATTTCTCCTCTTCAAAAGTATGCCTTCAAAAAAAATAGAAATAACAATCTTTATTCCAAAAACGTATTTGTAAGAATTGAACAATAATAGAAAAAGTGAATTACTTGTTGTAATTCGGTTAAAAACTGAAAACAAAAAACTTTAGATTTATACCATTCTAAATTTTTCAAAAAAAAAATTACAACATGGTCAACCTACTTCGCGCAAAGTAGGCAAGATAAAAATCTGATGGGATGGTTTTCACCAGATTTTTCACTCAAGTGGCTTTGTACGAAGGGTCTTCACGCAAAGCCCCTTAGACCCCTTCGCGTGAAGGGGGTCTTCGCTCGAAGACCCCTAAAATGAAAATTTCTTGTTTGAAAAAAAACAAGTCCTAACAATTGGTCTTTCAAGGCCTGGTACAAGGACCAAATCAAATGTTTTTCTCAAATACATGATGCCAAATGATGTGATTCGGAACAAGCTTTCTAATGAATATAATTTTAATACATATTGAGTTCGTTATCACTTTCAAATATTACTTTAACTAAACATAGGTTGTTTGGCGATTCAACAACCTGTCTCTTCAAGGCTTTGGGAAAAATAATAAATTACAAAAAAAACAAATTATGAAAAATATGTAGGAAAAGCGTATTTGTGTTACCTTTCTATATTAAAAAAAATTAAATTTTGATATATACATTTCAAGTTACAGTGATCAAAGTGACCTTATGTCTAAATTACAGTTACTGTCAATTTAAAACTTAATAAACTATGAAATATTGACCAAAAAAGAATGGAACCAATTACATCCTCTAGATATTGAATTTACAAATATAATTTTGAAAGAACTACATCGTTCTCATATTTAAAAAAAAAGTTATGCTCATCCAAGTGAAAGTTATTAAAATCACAGTTTTTTCACACAAACCACTTTTCGAAGAAGGAAAAATGAATTTTAATGAATTTTAATTTTTTTTAAAATATATATTTAGAAACTAGAAAGAAAATGCTAAAATACCCTAGTTTGTATCATCTTCAAATTCCTTATATTTTTGCGGCAATATGTGTTCGAAAATGAAGCTTTTTCTCAAAATGTTATCTGTGTCAAAGTTGGCCAAAAAGTGGGACACACTATTGTAGGATCACCCCCCATTATTTCCTCCATTATTTGAATTGGAAGATTCTCCTTTTTCATGTTTATAGAAAGGAGTCTTAAAGGCCATGTGATCTTCACTAGTTTGAGGGCCTTCTACCTTTATCACACCATTGTCGATGAGATCTTGTACCACATGTTTGAGACACATGCAATCATTGGTCTTATGTTCCCGATTTCTATGGTACTCACAATGGTTATTCTCACTCCACCAATTTGGCTTGATTTGAGGTTAATATGGTTGAGCCCTTGGTAGTTCAATAATTTTATTTTCAATAAGTGTCCTTAATGCATTTTCCAATGGTTCACCCAAATTAGTGAATTTCCTTTTGGGTGTAGGTGCAAAGAAAGGTTTAGGCTTGTAAGCCCCTTGATTATTCCCAAAGTTGATATTAGTGTTGTTATTGTTAAAGGGCACTTTGGGTGCTTGATTCAAATTATTGGCTTGAATGGAACTTTGGGTGAGATTAAAAGGGGTGGCCTTTAAATTATTTGCTTCTACCACTCCATCATTGACCACTCCTTTATTGTTGTTATTTCTTATCAAAAATTAGTTGTTGTTAGGGGTATTGCAATTTTGATTAGTATTGGAGGTATTGTTGTTGTTGTTATTCTTGTTATCCTTGTAAAGTTTGATTTCTCCACTTTTGACCAATACCTCTTCCATTGTTACCCCATTCTCAATTAGGTCTTGAAATGACCTAGGACATTATATCCTTAACCGATAGTTCATTTCATGATTCAAGCTATTCACAAAGATATCCATCTTCTCCTTTTTGGGTACACTTTGAGGGTATCTAGAAAATACCACTCTCCATCATTGTAGGAAAAGTAGGAATCCCTCTCCTTCTCTTTTCTTGGTGTTACATAGATTAAGCATTGTAATCTCATGTTTGATATTATAAGAATAATGAGTTACAAACTTAGAGGCCAATTCTTCAATTAAGGTTTGGATGTCAGAGGGTAACTTCAAAAACCACTCCATTGTCATGTCTCCCAAACTTCTAGGGAATAACCTCATTAGGTAAGTTGTGTCATGCATGAACTCTAGACTTAATGCACAAAATTCCCTTAGGTGATCTTGAGGGTCAGTTGTTCCTTCATATTTTTCATATTTAGGAAAGACAACATTAGTTGGGAATGGAACCATGAGCAATGACTTATCAAACAGAAAAGGACACAAAGCTTCGATAGAAAAGGGTTTAGGAACCCCACTTTGTTTCATCATATCCAATTGCATTTGAAAGAGTTGGAATTTCTTGTTCATGATATCAATGGGGTTAGCTTCAGCTTCTTTTTGTTTAAGTTTGTTGACATAATAGTCATGTGGAAGTTTGAGACCCGTTTGTGCTAGGTCTAGAAAGTATTTTTCCTTGTCTTTTTCCAACACTTTTTCCATAAGCTTCATGAAGAAGGGACTTTGCATTGCTTCATTGAACTTTTCATCAGTTTTTGCTTCATCATTTGGGTCAATGTTGCCCCCATTGTTATTATTAGTTAACCCTTGGTTATTAGGGTCAAGGTTAATTCCTCCAAGGTTGTTGTTTTTGTTTAACCCTTGATTGTTAGGGTTAATGTTTCCTCCTCCATTGGTATTGTTATTTGATCCTTGATTGTTAGGATCAACATTTCCCCCTTCATTGTTATTCGTATCCTTGTTGACATGATTGATTTGGTCGGGATCCATATTGCCAAATGGAAAGGACATTGTTGGCTCTATTTCCTTTATAGGTTCTGGTAAAGGTCTTGAAGAACTAAAAGGATCACCCAGAAAAGGACACTCTTGCCTTAGATAAGATCCGTTAGGTCGTAGGGTAGCCTTGATGTAATGATATTGCATAAAAGCCAGAATTAACATAAATCAAATAAAGATCTTAGGCTTTTTATCTCACTTAAATGATCAATCCTTGGATGATTTTTCACAAGGTCTAATAATGGCAGATTCTGATCAATTTGCAGTTACACAAAGGTAAAATCCTGAAAGGGTATCCTAAAATGTTGGTATCTTGTTTTCAAACCTTAGGGGAATATCCATTGTTTTCCCTTCTTTGTTTCTGGGCGGCACTTGCCTGTGTGTAGGCAGCCTTTAAATGTTGGTACGTGGTTACTGGAATTCCTCTACGTGGCACTCTGCAGTTCGCAGGCAACATTGGCCTATTGATAGGCGGTTTTACAATGTTTTCATGTGGCACTTTCCAGTGGCTTATGCGGTTTATGAAAGTTTCTAGGAGGTGTTTCAAATTTTCAGGCGACAAAGAATTGTTTGTACACGGCTCTTTGCTGATCAAAGTTGAAATTTTCAATTTTTTGGATTTTAAAATTTTAATGGTTTTGATTAGACCTGTTAAAGAAGATTCTTGTGTGAAAATAAAGTACAAACTCAACACACACATCAAATTTGCACCATGTCCCTAAAACAACACTAAAAGTGTATGTTCTCGGATGTTTTTACAGGTATAACACAAGAAATTCTTCCAAGCAATCTACCTAGAGTCAAACAAATATGGATTTTAACAATGGCTCTAAAAAGGTAGGCTTACTATTTAACAAGTTTTTAGTCACACCTCCTTTCTAAATCTTGTCAAGTTCATTTACCCCCTTGCGGGCTTCCCACACACATAAAAGTATGATTTTGCGTAATCTCAGAGGACTACTCGAGGAAGTGAGGATGACTTGCACAAGACTTAGTCACTTTTCGATTAAGGTAAAGTGAATTTTTTTATAGTGGGTTGGATGATATTGCAGCAAAAGTGATTTTCTTCTACTTTGGGTTGTTCCCTCTCACCGCCTTCATAAAGGAATTCTCGGGAGGCAGGCCCTCTAAATCTCTATTTTAATCTAGCATACATGGAAAGCGAAAAATGAACTTAGTCCAACAAGTTTGGGAATTTGATTCACTCAAAGAGTGAAGAGCATATCCCTATTGTCTTCCTTCATTCCAAACACTTCAATCATTTTTTGTTCTTTCACAACCCCTTGACAAAGAGGTTGTTAAAAATGAAGTGTGTGGTTCAATTATCCTCCCTTTCTTTCTACCACCCAAACTTGACACTTTTGTCTTTTTTATCAACTTCAAAAAGTTGAAAGCATATACCTAATGTATCATTTGAATGGACAATAATAGGGTGTCCCTAATTATGCTAGATTCAAAGAATGCCATAATTTAAGCAATGCAAGCTTGATTTAAAAAATACCTTGTTTCGAAGCTAGCAAAGGCTAGGCGCATTTTTGATGGATTTTGCCTTTTTTTTTGCTACTCACCTAGTGGTGATCATTCCCACTCCAGATCCTCCAACAAGTTAGTCAACACAACAAATACAAAGTGAAGAAAAACTTGCAAATCCAATTGAAAAAATGCTCCTAAGTTCTTTTTGATCAAATTTTGCAAAATCAAGCTTAACGAACTCAAAAATAAGAAATCAACTAAAGCATAGGGAATTTATTTTTGTATGGAAAAAATACTTTTATATAGTGATCATACAAATTTTCTTCTTCTTTTAAACTTTCCAAAATGTTAGATGCATGAATTTCTTAGAAAGCTTGTTTTGTGCTCTTACCTCTTTGCTAGGCTTTGTCACTCTTTTCTCTAGTTTCTGTACTTTTGGATGATTTTTCATCTATAGGAATTGAAAATACAGAGAGTTAGAATAGTGAAATAATCAATTAGAACTTGATAAAAAGTAATAAATTCTACGCGGATTTTAACAGCTAATAAGCAGCTTTTAACTGTTACAAAGCACAATTTAAAACTTTAAAGGTGACAATTAAAAGTTAAAATGCGGCTCTGAAAGATCCACAGGCAGCAAAGAAAAATCCACAGGCAGCACAAAATATGCAAATTACGGTCAAAGAGTAATAGCACGCGGCTCCAGAAAGATAACAGGTGGTCTTTTGCTGTTAATAGGCAGCCCTTTACAGAACTAGGTGACACACTTTATCTCATACACGGTGTACGAATGAAAGATAGAAATAGAAGAAATCTGCACACGGCTTTTGACTGTTCACAGGCAGCTTTAGAATCTTCGTAGGTGGCTCTTTACCTATTTTCTGCAAAATGATCAAGAAAGTGAACCAAAACACAAAAAATATGATAAAAATGATTGAATTGAGGCCTAAAGCCCCACGGTGGGCGCCATTTGTGTGTGAGAATTTACACCTTCATGAAATTAGGATTAACAACTACAATTCTATGGAAAGAAATAACAATTTAGCCTAAAGAATGGTAATTAAATCCATGACATCTCATGGTTCTCTAACTAAGCTTTGTTGAAAGAGGTCTTAGCCTTAATCTCTCTCAAGGATAATCCTAGAATGAGAAATTGATACAAAAATGCCTAAATCTAGCTCAAATTCTCAAGATATGTGTGCTTTGCAACTCAAATGCTTATGATTATGCTCTCAAATCAACAATTTGCTTCTCAAAATGATCAAAATGCTCTTAATTTCTCACAAATTGCCTATAGTAATGATGCTATGCATTCACATTTTCTATGATTTGAAATGCATACAAAATGGATTGTATTTATAGAAAATTCCCAAGGGTAGGGGGTAGAGTGGATTGACCATGATTAAGCCTTGGTTAGGTGAAAGCATTTGAGATGGTTTCAAATGGGGGGACAATTTAAATGGTTGTCCTCAAAGGGTGGGACAAGAAGACAATTTTAGTGATTGAGATTCAATTCTGAAAATGAGTGATTGAGATTCAAAGTTATGGGTGATCCATGTGCTTTGTGTTCTCAATTACTATTGGTTGCTCAAATTATGTTGAAAGATATTTGGGATTTATTTAATTCCATCGATTAATTAAATTAGCCATGTAGGGGAATAGGTTGGATTTAATTTTTGATTTAAAACTATACAATTAATTGATTAAAATCAATTATATAATTTGATTGATCCCTTTTAGGCTTGAATTTGATTATTTTATGTCATTATTAATTAATCCTTTGATTTTAATTTGATTTTGTCCAATTTCCTTGATAAATGTCAATTTGAATGATTTTGATCCATTTTGATGCATTTTGATGAGATTTAGGGAAATTGGCTGAGAATTGTAGATTTGGATGATTAAGAAACACCTAGTCAATTTTAGGTGTCTACACTAATGAAAGTGAACAAACTGTTGCGTTATAGATCCAAGGCGAGGCTCAAAGATCCTCATCTTTTGAAACCATTAACCAAATAAATGCTAAGAACAATATATGAAAGAGATGAATAATAAGGCAACTTGTATTATTAGGAAGGACAAAATGCCTTTATATAGCATGACCTCATGTTTGAGTCTCAAAACTCTCCCATATTGTCAATGCACATGTCTAAGCTAGTCATGCCAAGTTTCACTCCATACATGCAAAAATTGAAAAAAATTGAACGTTGGCCCCATTCACATGTCATTATGTGGGGTCAACATGAAAAATCCAATTTTTTGGGAATGAAATAAGAAAAGATATGATCAAATAATATCTAATCATAAAGAGGCGTAGAGTAATTAGGATTCGATCATATGGAAATTTCTAGGAGAGCTACAATAGTTGTAACATTATCAATTAACAACATTAAAAAGTACATCATAAATTAATTATGTAATGAGATAAAAATTAAAAACATCTTGAATTTATTATGTAATGGAATAAAAATTAAAAACATCATGGATTAAATATGTAACCATATAAGTCAAATATAAATCTATCAAGAAATCAATATCAAATAGATAACATAATCACATAACTCATACATTTCAATGTTATTGATCTTCTTCTTCATCCAAATCTTTGTCTGTATCATCCAATCAAGATTCAACATTGTAAGGATTGGTCATATCATCATCATAATCATTGATATTAGTTTTGATAATGTCATCATCCACATAGATATCATCTTCATGAACATTATCTCCTACATCATCATGATCTAGTTCCTCTTCTTCGTCAGGTACATCATCTACTAACTGTTGATCTTGATCATCATCTACATCATCTTCTAGTTCTTCAATATCTTCTTCTTCCACCAATAGGTGTTAGGGGTTAATTCTACTTAGTTTTAGAATTAGAGTGACAAACCTTGTGTTTTAGGTTCCAAAAACAAAATATACTCATTTTTTAGCTTCCTATTATCATCTGTATATCCATTGATCTTTTTAAAGATCATCTAAATATTCATTGTTAATGAAAATGCACAAACTTATGTATAATAGATCCAAGGTGAGACTGAGAGAGTCTCAACATTTGAAACCATTAACCAAAGAAATATTAAGAATAATATATGAAAGAGACAAAGAATAAGGCAACTTGTCTTATTAGGAAGGACAAGATGAATTTATATAGCATGACCTCATGTTTGAGTCTTGAAACCATCCCATATCGTCAACACATTCATCTAGGATAACCATGTCAAGTTTCACTCCATACATGCTCAAAGTGAAAAAAAAAATCAATGTTGGCCCCATTCACATGTCACTACGAGGGGCCAACATGAGGAATCACCAATTTTTTGAAGAATGAAATAAGAAAATTAATGATCAAATAATATATAATCATAAATAGGAATAGAGTAATTAGGATTTGATCATATGGAAATTTGTAGGAGAGCTATAATAGTTGTAACATCGTGAATTAACAACTTAGAAAAGTACATCATGAATTAATTATGTTATGAATTAAAAACTAAAAACATCATGAATTAATTATGTAACATTTTGATAATGTCATCATCCACATGAATATCATCTTCATGAACATTAACTCCTACATCATCATGATCTAGTTACTCTTCTTTGACATCTTCATCAGGCACATCATCAACTAACTGTTGATCTTGATCATGATCTACATCATCTTCTAGTTCTTCGGTATCTTCTTCTTCCACCATATTATACTTTACTGACCTTCCTCTTGGATCATGTCTAACAAAAAATGACCAACTCGGTTCACCTGGAACCTCTGAGTAAAATAGCTACTCGCAATGGCATGGAAAAATATAGTGCTCATTTCTAGCTTGCTTGATTGACCTTATATTAAACGTGGTAAATGTATTATCATGTTCAATAAAATTTCTCTCTGGATCATTTTCATTCAGTTGTAGCATGTATCATTGGATGATGAACATAACTAATTTGAAGGACTTAAAGTCACACTCAAGTATATCATTCAAAATCCCATAGTATTGATTTTCTGATACTTATGTATGTATGTCACTTATAGATGAAACATTAGTCACCTAATAGGCTATAATTATCCCAGCATCACAAGTTTTCTTCGAGTCATCCAAATTTTTGATTCAAAATTTATGACCATTGCACCACATAGCCTTGTGGTGTTTCACCTATAATATTTCAAACATGTAAAAATTATTGCATCATCAGTTGATAAACATATTTATTCTTGGTCGACTGTATTTAAAGAAAAAAAACTCAGCATATATATACATCAATATAATTGAAAATAATTAAATAATATGGGTGGTTAATATATTTATATGTACCTTCTTATCTCTTAAACCATATACTAAATCATTTTCCCTTGGTGTAACATTGGAATCTCCATTATGATGAGCTTCTTTAACCAATGAAGCCACACCTTCCCATGTTATTGCGTGACCAAATTTTTGACATCGTTCAATCCATATCGTCATCCAATCAAGATTGTTTGCGACGTACAAATGTAGTGCATCCCACTCTTAATCAATTCTATCAAAAAAATTAAATTCACAAACAATGCATAATTATTTAATTACCATGGTATACAACCTTAATTTATAATTTATGTACTTAAAAACCTAACATCTCACTACCAATGATCACTTGGAGAGTTTAAGCACAAAGCTTGGCATACTTTGAGAACTTTCCAATCTATTTTTTGGAACCTCAAAATTTTGACATAATTTTGACCATATATATGAACTATAAGACCTTTTCCTAGTTAACCATGTTAGTCATCCCCAATATTTTGTAAAGTTACTAAAGTTTTCTTATGAAGTTTCACCACAATAGTAGCCCAAATAGAATGCCTATCTTCACCCAAGAGATTTACATACATTAGAATGTGAATGTTGTGAAGCATATTTATTCTAATATCTGATTGCAGATTATATAAAAATACCTCATAAAATATAGAGAAAATACCTAATAGAAAGCTTCCATGATTCATTAAAAAAACTAAGAGAGGTACATATAACGTAGATTAATACATTGTTCATTTTTTTGTAGACAGAAAACAAGGGTTGCAAAATAGAAAACTCATCGTTGTTCGCAAAGACACAAAACAAGAGTTGCAAAATAATGAACCCATTGTTGTTTCGCAAAGGACATTAAGTAAAGGTTGTGAAATGGCTAAGTCATCGCCATTTTGCAAAAGATTGTGAGAAGGGGTTACAAAATAGAGAACCTAGCGCTGATTTGCAAAGAGCATATTTACCACTTGCAAATTGGCGAAATGGTCATCATTTTGCAGATATGAATAAAAGACATTTGTGATGTAGCGAAAGAGGTACTAAAATGAGTTGGTCATCATTTTTCCGAAGTGACAGAACACACATGTCAGAGTGCAATTAGAATTAAATGCTTATGAGATTGGAATTAAAAGATCTAGAGCATGAATTGAAAAAACACAAGTAATTGAACTTCAAGGATTTGTTAAGATGAAAGTGAAGTGGTGAGAAGACGTTCACGGTCAGTTGCAGAAGGCTTGGAAGAAATCAGTAAGTTAACCTTTCTACTTGTAGCTCAAATTTTATTTTCTAAAATGCCTAAGAGAAAGGTTAAAGAGGAAAACAAGGGTGAGGTACATTAAGTCCCTTTACAAAAAGCCCTCCTAGATGTGTTACCTGGGTCTGCTGATACTGGAACAAAGGTCATTTTCTAGGATTTATGGTTTGAATGTAGAGATGTTAGTATACCACATACTAGTAGGTACCTATTTTTGTATTTCTTCAATAATAGGGATGAGAAAGTGCCTAGGTCTAACCCCTGGAAGCTTGACCTATAAAATGTTATTGTGCCAAATGTGTTCATAGATGTTGATCTTATTGATCAGTTGGCCTGTAATTACAAATTGGAAACCAGAATGATCAAAGGGGTAGACAAAAACCCAATTCTTGTTGTTTCTAAATCATGTATCACTGAGTGTTTTGGTTTGAACAAGCAAGCACTTACTAGATTTGACAGGGAGGGGTACCCAGTGGACTATGAAAGGATGGTAAAGAGAAATATGGGGTTGCGGGAGGTAGCCTATTTTAGGAAGAGGGGACACTATAAAAAACCAATGATGGTAACAGGTAAGGCTCCATTTCCTACACGGGAATATATGGATTCCTTTCAGAAAATATTCACGAGTGGTGCCCTTTTTATGGCGATGATCATAGATCTAGAATGCCAATAGATTTGATGTATATATAATTGAGAATTTAGAATCCCAATGTCAACCTAGAATTTTATATTGCTACTTAGATTGAAAGGATTTTCCACAACCAGTTAGTCCAATGGAATACTAGTAGAACTTTTAAAAATTATTGTTTGTTGTGCCATCTAATCCTATTACAAAATAAAAATGTATTCATACACTCCATGAAATTGACCACGGTAGATGATCAAGGAAGCAAACTCCTAGTTCATCTATGGTGCAGGGTGTGGGATAAGAACAGTAGAGATTGTAATTACAAGAATTTTCATGACTCATTTGTTGTGTGGATATTGAGGGCACTTGGGTTGCATATAGAAAGGATTTCTCTTAAGATAAGGGTTGTGTTGAGACCATTGGAGAATAATCCTATGAAGGGTTACACTCATAATTTTTTTGACTGTATTTATAAGAGTGATTACACTCTTATTAGAGTTTATGGGTGCAAGTAGGCACTCATAAACTACCAATTTTGTTTTTGATAGAGTTTATTTAACAGTTGATGTGAGTTGAAAGAGAAGTAAATGGACCAAGGAAAAAGGGAACTTTCATGCCCCATTTGGCTAGATTTGCAGGGTTTTCTATTGGTTATGGCTCTATTGAACAAGTTCAAAGTTATTTAAAGGAAGCATACCATTTTATAGATGGAAAAGGAAATGACCTATGACCCAGAAGGTCACATTAAGTCCTTCATCAAAGAATTTAAACATCAAATAGACATAACTGAATATATTGCCTAAAATTGTATGAATCCTTCAGATGCCATGAAAAAATGGAACATGTTGAATAATTTAGAAGATGAAAGAAAAAAAATGGATTGCCATGGTTTCACCATGATCAGACCAATGAGATAATAATAATGGAATTGTGTGCACAGATTTTGAAAAATTATTTGGAAAATCTACATATGATGTTCCACCAGAGGTTAAGCCTTCTCCTCCTAGAAGGCATAGAAAGTTAATTATTAATGATTCAGATTTTGATGATTCAACAAATTTCCCTCCAAAAAAGAAAAACAAAGAAGAGGTGGCACCTACTGTGCCCCATGACGACTCACAAGGAGAAGGAGATACTGAAGAGGTCGCTAGTGCACTCAGAGCATTTGGTAATGATGAAGTGGACAAGCCTGGTTCTCCATTGGTATTTAAGGAGGAAGTGCATGGTTATAATGCTCAACTTTAGGAAGAAGAGGAAACTATTAATTTCATGGATGAAAGGGAAGCTATATCAACAAGATTTATTGAGGATGAAAAATTTAATGAAACTCAAGAATTCAAGGATTTTTTAATACATATCAAAATGAAAGGTTTTGAAGAAAGGAATCAATTAAGTCTGATGGGAGTAGAAGAGTCAAAACATGAGGAATTAATTTAGCAAACACTCAAGGAGCTTAATCTTAATGAGATAAATTACACCTTGGAGGAGGCCAGAGAGATGGTAAAGAAGAGTGACATGTTGATTGTTCTAGTACTTACCCTTCAACGTTTATTTCTTTTAGACCAAGTCAGAAAACAAGATGACCCCACATTTTTTTTCAAATTTGATATTGATGAAAAGATAGCTGGAACAGGGTATAATCCCAAGATGGAGACTTTGGCCATGTGGGTGAGTTTCAAGGGCCCTCAGAAGCCCAAACTTCTTGACATTGTGAAAGGAAATGATGGAATGACAATAGTTCAAACAATAGAGAACGCTAATCCCTTGGTATCTTCTTTGGAGTTAATGCATAGGACAATGTTTAACAAAGATAAGGTCAAGCACATGCAGGAGAAACTAGAGCATGCTCATAACAGGGAAATGAGAATGAATAAAACTATCAATGAATTATACCTTGAAAGGGAAAGATTGAAAAAGAAGATAAAATAATTGAAAGATAATGACTAAAGCAAAGCTTTGGTACTGCATAAAGATGCACCTTCCACACCTGTTGACATGACACATGATGAAGTGTCAAAAGAAAAGATAAAAAATATGAAGAGGAAAATGAGCCACTGAGAAACACAAATCAGATGCTTTTAGAGGAAATTCCCATACAAAGACTAAATGCTTTGGAACAAGTATTGGCTCACAAGGTTGATCTAGTGATTGGTAAATGTGATGAAGTATATGATGGGTATCAGGTTTTATTGAACATGTTGGAAAATTTTGACAAACATAGGCCACACCTGAAAGAGTTTTCCAGGAGATGGAAGCCTTCTCATTTTGATTTGATCAAGTTTTGTGAAGTTACTCAAAGAGATTCAGATTCACCTAAAGAGATAAAGTAAAACAGAGGAAATGATTGATGCAATCATAAAAGAAATTAGATATATAAAGCAAGAAGAAGGGAGAATAAAGGAGAAAATATCCTCCTTCCATATCATTAAACATTGGTCAATTCTTGAACTTGTTGATAAAGAAGGTTGTGTCAAGAGTCTAGAGGAATGGAAGATAAAACATAAAAACATGGTTTCAAAATTCATATCTCATTTGAAAGAGGATAAAGATTTTAGCATCGAGAGTTTCAACATGCTCTTAGACATTTTTGTGGTATTAGAAAATAGATTCTCAAAGTTTCTGATTGAAATCAGGGATATGACCAATAATAAATGGAAAGATCACTTTCTCAACATTTTGGACATCATTCATCACCAATGGCCAACTCGTGTTCAGATTTTAGAATGGATTGATGAGTATCTCAAGCATTTAAGCATCTAGAGAAAAAGAGAAGGTTGGCAAAGGATTACATGATGAATTGGACTATGGGGTCATTGTTCCATTATTTCAATCATAATATTCCTTTGTTCTAATTATATTTTCACTTTGTTAATTTAACATGTCTTAGTTTGAGTGTTGTTATTGTTTCTGTTTAGTTATGAAAAGGTGCGATTGTAAATGGTTTGAAGCTTCATGTCACTTCCTAGTTTTATATAAAGGAGAAACCATAACTATGTAGAAGGGGAGATCATATGATATAGAATATAGAAAATAGCTATAGGATAATAGAAGGGAGCTGTAAAAAACTCTATGCACCAAGTATTTCTGAATTAATACAAAGACTCAGTTCTCTTCTCTGCAATTGTGGTGTGGATTATTTTCTTATCAAGTTAGTTCTTTGTGATAATTAATTTAAGGAATTATATGCCATTTTAAATTCTTGTGAAAATAGGTTATTTACTTTCACACTAATTTCAATATCAAGAAGTGTTGTCCTTACATTTCTTGTCTTATTGGTCTTCTTAAGGAAAGTTAAACTCAGTTAGACTAGTTAGCGCATTATGTGTTTAATTATCTTGCATTAATAGAAATGGATGGCTAGTAGATTTACCCAAGTGGTAAGTTTAAAAATTGTCTTTAGAAGTTATACCTAAATATTTAAGGAGAAGTGACTCTGTAAAAACTTACACATAAAGGATAAAAACTTCAATCGAAATAAATTATTACTTTCAGTAGGAATAGATAGAACAACACAAAAGAATAAAAGCATCAGATTCAAAGAAATAGAAGATTTAAAATAATTTCAAAAAAAAAAATTGAATAGTTGAAGATAATTGCAAAGAATACACAATTGAATTTATTTCAAGACACTAATTCCATCTTGATAGATTACTAAATTAGTTGGCCAAATCATTTGGAATTTTCCAATCTATTGATTTGGTAACCAAGACAATATACATAAAAACAAAATGTAAAATGTATTCTAATTAATCTCCATGACCATCTTATAATTACCTCTCACTTTCCTCAATCTACCTTTCCCCATTAGGTACTCCCCTTCAAATTTGTTAATGGAGTTTGGATCCCAAATGCGATCTACATGGATCTTTTCTACGAAATTAGGAAGGTATTCAATAATGTACACCATGGTCTGGTATACCATAGGACCCTCAGGATGTGCTCTTTGTCTAACCAAAGCCTTCAAAAATTTGAAGTACCTCTCAACCATCCACATTGACCTTGTGTGTACAGGTCTAGACAATTCAATCTCCTCAACTTGGTGTATGAGGTAGTGTTCTTATCCATTGAAAAATGTTGAAGGTAGGCACTTGCATTTCACATATTAGATGAGGAATTTTCTCTTCCAATAGTTTATATCTTCTTTATGGATTTCTTTAGATGTTAGACATCTACAAGTGATTCAAGGCACAAATATATTAATGAGATTTAACAAAAATATACAAAATATTACATAACAAGTAAAACAAATGGCAAATATAAGATCTATACAATGAATTGAACAAATATCGCTACTTACCTCATGTATTTTCCAAGAGCATATATAAATTGATTGACATTATTTGTTGAAGTTATCTGGGAGAGATAGAGGTAGAACGTACTACAACAATTATAAAATGATCTTTTCATTATTTTCCCAAAACTAGTAAACATAATACAATGAAGGTATGTCAATCATGCATTTTCATCCTTCACCCAAATTCATCTTTCTTTGTTATGATATTGTTTATGTTCACAACAATTTATATGGGAAATTGATTTTTTCGTATAACTTCTTTTATAGCATTGATTTTTCGTCCTATTAATAACCAAGGAAGGGTGCTTATATTAATTTTTTCTACATCACTATTCAATTGAATGACATTTTTCATTGCATAATTGGCTTCCTGAATATCACTACAAATTTTGACAATTTTTTCTTTGGCATGCCTTTCATCCAATATTTTCCATAACATTTCTATTATATTCTTTTTGATAAGCATTGTATCAAACAAATGCACAATTTGTAGCTTCTCATAGTTGGGAAACCTACTAATTTGCCTGGGATAAATTTTTAGTCCCTGTGGAAGCCAACCATTAATCCCTTGATGACCTTCATGAAGCATATAAGTTAAACAAATTAACAATGACAATCATTGTCAATTAAAACATGAGTAAACAAAACACAATATAAAAATATAAATTCCAAATATATCATATATGATAGATAAACAATTTGATATGATGCATAAACTTGACGATTAATTCTATTATATTTCAACTTCCATAGGCGAGGTACTATTCTTCATGGTTTTGATGCAGTCTCTTCTTTCCCGTTGAAAAGATGTTTTTCAATAGTTCGATACTTAAGATTTCTCTAGAGGAAGTGCCTATACTCATCAAACACCTCCTTTCCTAAACTTATTGAACGACGAGATTTCATCTTTGGACCAAAACTGGACATGCAAATTTTTCCTTTGTTTGAATACCTGCAAGATCATATATAATTGGATTAAATATGTTAATTTTTATAATTATATATAATGAATAGATTATTTCAAAAATATGCATACTTCATAAAATTAAATATTGTTAAAGTGCAGTCGGACGTTATAACATACCACAAAAATGTGTACTCCTTGGGGCATCATGATTTGTGCATACAAGTATTGCATGGAATTTAAATTGTCTTAGGTCCTATTGGTCTAGAGACACCATACATAGTGACATCATTCCATGACTTTAATAACTCATCAATAAGAGGCTCGATATATAAATTCATATCTTTAACTTGGTACTTACCTAGTTGAATGAACAAAAACATTATATAATTATTATAACCATTTTATTGCAATATATATACGCTAATCTACATGACTATCAAAATGAAAAAAATATGTCATTATGCAACAAATAAGACAAACAAGATATTAGTACGTTAAAGAAAATTTATGTAAACAAATACTTAGAAAAATCATTGCCAATATTATGTGCTCCCACTTTACTGACATCCATGGAGGAATGTTATTTTCGATAACAAAAAAAAGGTCATGTTGAGCATTGTTTTTACACAAGCCAACTTGCTAGGATCTCAAGATTTGATTTCCTCTCTTGAAACAATAATGGAGTTATTCCCAAGGTTCTGTGGAGTGAGGTCACAACCTGCTTGGTTACTCGGTTGAAGATAAATGTGAATGTTCACGAGGAGGCCTTTACTAGTACGTTCAAGACATCAAACTGCAAAACAACCTTTAGTACTATTTTTGGTGTTTTCCATTTTAACAAGATTGGTGTTTTGAAATAAAAATGTGATTTTGTATTTTCAAGGTGATTTAGATTGAGATAGAATTCAAAGAAGCAAGGTAACAAGAGATGAAGTAAATTACTGAAACACAATACTATGGACATAAACTGCTGTAAACCCTCCCTTGCGAATTGAATGATGGGGAGATTTGGAACAAACCCAAAAGGTATAAATCAGACAATGTCGCAATTCTATACCCAATGGATGCAAGAATTTGGAGAGAATATGTATTCACTCGTGAAAGATATTCAAAATATATCGAATCGTGAAGCCACCAAGATGTGCACACCCATGGGATGAATTTATCGTTAAGCCCAATAGATGATCCCTTCCACACATTCGTCACAACAAGATAGATAGACAATAAAAAAATCCAACTAAGGTAAATGTGAATTTGAAACACAACAAAACAAGAGGCTCTTTGAAAGTAATGAATAATGCATACAAACATTCACCAATTCGCATAGATGGAAGCAATTTACACACCACGAATGAAGCACCAAATGTAGATCTTTATTGTATTAAAAATCTGACCCTATTACATTGATTTGATTACAATATATAGATTTTTTAATCTACCAACTCTGAATGCCAAAATTAGGGCATCAAAGAGTCTAAATTTATAAAAATAAACTAAAATTATAGCTTAGCTAAAAAAAAACTATTGCTAACTAATACTGAACAGCTTGCATGGATTTTAAATCCATTTACAACCAGTTTGTCCATGCAAGAGGGATCAAACTTGTCAATAAAGAAAGAGAAAGAAGATAGGGTTTCTTCTATGAACTGGATTCTTCTTCTTGGTTCTTGGAGTTCTTCCTTGGAATCTTCATCTGGAGGTTCTTCTTGTAGTGTGAACTGATAGGGACCCTTAGTCCTTCCAAAATGAACTCAACTTAACCATCAATCTGATTTGGGATTCAACTAACATGAAAAAAGATGATCTCGCTAGAAGCACTGAAATTTTTAGCCCCTGACCTCAACTCTAAATTTTTTAGTATCCAAGAATGGCCAAGTGTCGAACTGAGTCTAGAGATCTGAAAGTTTTGGAATTTTTGGAGGCTGAAAGGCCGAAAGGTCCAAAAAGATGAAATGTCTCACAGGCTGAAAAGGCCAAAATTCTTCAAAGGCCGAAAGAATTAGGGGGCCGAAAGGCCAAAAGATGCATTGCGTGAGGATGCCAAAAGGCCAAAACTTTCCTTAGTAGAATTTTTCTAAGTGTTGAAACTATTGTTTTTTTCAAAAAATGCTAAAGGGTCAAAGGAGTCAGTTTAGAAATACTTCTGGGTGTGCAGCCTGAAGCCTATGTATGATCTCCTAGACTTCTTCATAGTTTATCTTCTACATTTTCACCTTGTTAACCTTTTGTTATTTCCTCTCTTTAAATATAGTCAATTCGGAAGCAAAGAACTGGATCTCCTCTTCGTGTCCTGACATGCTTAACATTTCTTCCTTCAAGTAGAACAACTATTGTAATGCCTCCTTGGTACTGATACGTGCCATAATATCCTTGAACTATTGGACCACTTCTTTTGATGGACGTAAGATATTCTTATCTTCATCTTGGTACAATTCAAGGCCAATCCCTGTGAAGAAAACATCTATTTCGTCTACCCATTCCAAGACCTCCTTCTAATTTTCCAATATGGAGGCTTGACATTTTTCATAGACACTAATTATCTTGACTATGTGCTTAATCTAAGTCTTAAAATTGTCCACCTCTTCACCCTCATATATCTTTACCAAGATTTGGAAGTGTTGTTTCTTAATTATTTGTAAGTCTTGGAGGGCGGCTCGCCATTTGCTTGTCTTGGACTCCAAGCCATTTTTGTTCTCTATAAAGTTTATTAAATTTGTGGCTTCCAACAAAATGATCCTGTAAGGTTTGAATACCTATTTGATAGCCTCTTCCCCATACTTCTCAAAATCTCCTTTCCAATCTACACTTGCTTGGATGAAGGACGGTGTCAAACCTGCCGACAAGTCTGGGGTGTTCTTCTTCTCTAATACTGCCTGTAGTGAGGCCTCTTGAAATCTTGGGTCAATAGGACCAACCATCTTGTGAATGAACTTCCTCAAAGATTCATTCTATTCTGTCAAGGATTTTATGTTCTCCTCATCCTTACTCATGAACCCTAGAGAATGTTTAATCCCTAAGGTTGCCAGTGTCTTTCTCCCTTCCCTGGTGGGCTCCCCAAAATTGACCTCCTTAAATGTGTAGTCTTTTGGAGTTGGTTGAATTTGAGATGTGCTAGCAGAAGGAACTACAACTTGTGCCTTTCAGTGCCCCCTAGTGTCTTGGGTGACATAGGACATTGTCCGTGCTGGTAATATAACCCCTGTTTGATGAAAAACTTACCCTAAAGAAGTCATATTTGTATCTTCCCCCTCATCTTCATCTATGTAATTTATTTTCCTCAACTAAATTTCTTTAGTGAACCATGTAGGTTTACTAGATGTGGTGACTGGCTCATATGGGGTAACCTGAAGGACTGAATCCAAGTTTTGGAGCCCCAGGGTTACTTCCTTATCTAACCCATCTTCCTGTTCCTTTCCTACTCCTCCTCCCCTTGTTCACCCTCATTCATTATTTCTCCTTGTCCTTCTTCTTCTTCCCTTCCCTCATCTACCTTTTCCTCTTTTTCTACCTTATGTTTCCTTTCCTTGTTCTGGTCTTCATCTCTTGAGGAGCTAATCAACACTTCGGTATTAAGACCAGTCATGAATTTCAATGTGGTTTCAAAAGGTGAAACAGTCTCCACACTCACTGATCCTCTAGGGGATGGGATGAAGAGAGGCAACGATATTGATGGTGGTGGAGTAGGTGTAAGGAGAGTTGGAATGGGAAATGGGAGAGTAGTAGTTGGAGGTAGAGTTAGTGTTGGAGTTGGGAGGAATGGTGGTGGAGTGGAAATTGAAGGTGGGAGAGTAGTTGGTGGAGTAGGAATGTGAGGTGATGGAGTAGTAGCGAGGGTCTCTTATGCGACCTTATCCCCAATTACATCTTGGGTGATTGGGGCATCTTGATTTCCAAGCCCTTTATCTGTATTAGAGCTCACTTTTGCAATAGGTACATCAGGTGATGGATTAGTGAACTGAGTGGGAGGTGGATTGAGGATTACCTATGGCTGAAAAAGAGATGGACCTCTTGTTTTGTACCCCGTTGCATAACCTGGTGTGTCTTGCCCTTGGTCTAAAAAACCCTCTAGGCCTTCAAAGTCAAACATCTGAAACTCATTTGATCCTAAATCCTTGAAGGGATTATCATGTTCTTTGTTATCCTCTTGGTGTTTCCTGGTAGCCTCATTCTCTCTCCTCTTTTGAGACCTTGTCCAATTAACTAGAGGTACCTCTTCTTCTCCTTCTTCTTCTAGCTCCTCTTGTACTATTTCCAATTGTGGAGACACAAAATTTCTCTTCCTTTTATATGTTTTATTACCCTTTTTAGTGGTAGGAGGAGATTGTCCAGATGTGGATGGTCCTTCATCTATCAAAGCTTGTGCTGACCCCGCTAGAGGATCTATCTACCCAGTCATTCTAGTCTTGGGATCCTTGTGCCTTGGATTCAACCCATACTCTACTGCACCTTCATGGCCATACACTGTGTTTGTCTTCTGTGGTGTCACATTCTTGTACTATGGCACTGTATTTTTCTCTCCACACTATTTATCCGCCTTCTTGGGTGGATCCATTAACATTTTCACCGGGATTGGATCCATTTTATAAGGCCTTTGGATCCAAGTTTTTATGTTCTGAGTACATGCCTAGCCCAAAACTCAATGTCATTGTTCTCATCTTTATCAACTTTTCCATTCATGATGGGCCTATCATATATTTGATTAGAAGTGTAGATGACCTCTAATACCCTATCTGAATCCTTCTCCCAAACCTTCAAATGAATTAAGGTCTTCAAGGTGTGTTGCGCAAGGGTGAGGGACATCCTACAATAATCTCAAATCCTGACCTCGTGATCATCTACACAATTGATCCAATGGTCTTCCAGATGTGGTTCATGGATATAGAACCTGTCGATGATGTGGCTGTATGTACCTATCATGCCAAACCTTGGCTGGACTATTTTATAGAGATGTAGTGGGCATTAATATCATTCAAAGGTCAAGGATTTGTAGACCTTCATATCTTATAAAGTGTATGGGCCCAGATAAATAGGGAAGTCCCAACAATGTTTCTTTTTGTGCTTGATATGTTCATAGGTGTTAGCAAGCTATCTGGCCATTTCAAAGGTGATTATCCAATCAGATGGATATCTAGGCAAATTCTTAGGTCTCAAGGCAGACCCTACCACCCGAATGTAAGTTAATGTCTTGTACTATATGTAGTAAGCCCCAATGGCCCTCACCTTGGTAGCTACTTCCTTTGACATCCTCTTCACAAAATCGCCTTTGATGGATCAGATGATTGCGAAGGTGAAGGCATAATTGACTATCCTATAGTTTGGGCTATCTTCTGACATGTTTTCCTTTCTTTGTAACTGGGAGTACACAATGTGAGGCCATGCATTTGGATCATTTATATTTCCCCTCTTGGTGAGTCTCAGGTAGTTTTCCCATGCTACCAATAAGTACACCACGTAGGTACTCATATAGAACTTAAGGTTATGTTTTACTGCCACTAGTTGTTCTTCCAACCTATCACTGATGATGGTTCCCCAATCGAACCTAGAGTTACAGCCTCTGATTTTCTCTAGAGGATCATCCAATTCACCAGTTGGATGGACTGAGGTAATCCATATACCCAGCTTAGTGATGTTAGGGTTGCCTAGATATCCTCTTTCATGTACCCTCTCCTGAGGTCTATCTTGTCTAGCTTGTTTTGGGGGAGAGGTTGCTCGAGGTAATTCTTTTTGACAATGTTGTACACCTCTTCCGCTTTTTTTTTGAACCATATGTTTCCCTTTTCTATGAAGAATTCATAGAACTTGTCTATGCCTTTATGGAGGTGGAAGACCTCTTCTATGATGTCCATCTGATGTCCAATACCACCTGTCCCTCTATATTTTGGACCACCCTTTTATTCAAGTCATAATGGTTTGCCAAAGTCATGATCAACTTGGATGAGGTGACAGCCACTAGGTGGGATGAGGTGACAGCCACTAGGTGGGCTGTCATGTTGACTAGGCCAAACAAGACTAGTGAGGTGTAGTCCTCAGATCTCCCAGCCGGTTGGGAACATCTTGTCAGGAATTGATACCAATCTACATTCCCAATATCAGTATCAGTGATCTAAATGTGTTTGTTTCCAATCTTGGAAGGGGGAGTGTTCCCCTTGTATAAGTACTTCATTGGTTATGTGCTCTTTTCTCAGGCATTCCTAGAATGAAATATGCAAGTATCAGTGTTTTATTTGCAGAAGAAACTAAAAAGAACTGACTAATCTAGGAAAACAGGAGTAAAAAACTCTCTAAGTAGCCAGAAATGTAGATTTCACACTTTTTGCCCTTTCGGGGTTTTAGGTGCCAAAAATTGGTTCAGAGTCTGAAAAGGCTGAAAGTGCAAAAGAGCAGTTATTGATGAAATGGTACCTGTCAAATTTTTAGTGTGTAAAAGTCCTAAGTGATTCTTCAGACGCCAAAAGTCCAAAACTAGATATCAAACTATAAAAGTCTAAAACCTCATGAGGGAGACAATATCTTTGGAGATTTAGACTTTTCAGTGTTTCAGATGTCTCGGAGGTCCAAAATTTCAAAAAGGTGGAATCTTCAAGGACCACATGGACGATACACCAGACCTAGTTTTTGGTCATTTAGAGGTCAAAAACTTGTGACAAAGGTCGCGACCAAAAATAGGAAAAAAGCCCTAACTAGAAAATGTGAAAGGACCAGACCCAATGAGACAATGAGGGGTTTCCCCCACAAGGCTAAGGGCGCAAAATCCCTAAAATAATTGGGGGGAGGAAGTCAGCATGCCTTGGACTGGACAAGCACTAGGTGAGAAACCCTAAACTAGACAACGAAGAGCGAAAAAACCACTAAGTGGCAAGGAAGAAACCTACCTCGCGAGAGCTAGGAGTGGAGGAGGGAGACCTAAGAAGGTTGAAGGTGCAGAGCGATCAGCCACAAGGAGTAAGGATGAAGCTTGCAAATTTTCTGCTTAGAAGACACCGAAGATGAAAAAACAAAGTGAATGTCACATTAGGGTCTTTTGTCATTTTATAGCCTGCAGGGGGGACATCAGCACTTTCGGTGTTTCGGCATCTGAAACACCAAAATTCCAGAGGTAAAAACCTTTCAGTATTTTTGGAGGCCAAAAAAACTAAAAGGGTCAAGCTTCAGCCTTTCGTCCATTTCAGTATTTCAGATGACTAGATCCTCTGAAAGGTTGAAAGGGTGAAAAGGCCAAAAAAAGGTGTCTTCTTGGCCCAACAAGCTGATAATAAGACTGATTTGTGAGGGACTGGGAAAGGGGGAAGACTCAAAAGACCAAAAGGCACATAAAAAAGAAAGGGGGTCCCCATGGTCAGAGGACCAACATGGGGTGTGTGTTGTGAACCCACAACAAATAGCCCCGACAAAAGGAGGAATGACCAAGGCATTTCTTCATCATTAAGAATCTTTCAGGTTGTATTTTTGCAATAGAACAAAAACCAAGAAATGTCTGAGTTAACAATATTTCATGGACTTCCAGTTATGAAGCTTCCGCTAGTCTCCCTAGTGTGTTTTCATGTGTGTCTATTCTTTGACCTTGGATTGCGGTAACCTGAACATTCGTTAGTTTTTCCCAACCTTCGCCATGTAGACCAAGGCTTTCCAGAAAGAACTTTGCTACCAGTCAGGCGTTCATAGCCCCAACAAATTTTTCCTTGAATCCCAAGTATAACCTTGCTATACTTCTAGCCAAGCATTCATAGCCCCGGTAGAGATTGTCATAGTCACCCTAGTCCGCTCTGTCTGCGAGGCTCTAGCACTTTGCTTGAGAGTTCTTTGTTCTTTGGATAGTTATTCTCATCCTTTTCTGGGTTCATGAAACATATCTGGCATGGATGTATGTTTGTTCCATGTGTTCAGGTCCATATTTTCTTCTCTTATTGATCTGAGTAGCTATTAGGCTGTACTACCCAGATTCCACACTTGTGACCTCTTCGGGCCACTTTTCTTTTCATGTGTCTTTTTTTTCTTTCTTCTGCTTTTCTCTTCTTTCCTCTTTCCATTTCCTTCACATTAATTCAAACTTGGGTTCTGGGATCACTGGGTGCCTGAATCCATGCACTAATGATGGTTGCATTTGAAAAATTCTCAAGATACCATCATTCTCGGGTGTCGTTCCTTAGTATGTTTTGGTGATTGGGATGGCTGAGATTTCAACCTCTTCTTGTCTGCCAATGATAGATGATACCACTTTGTCTTTTGGAGTGTTCTCTGCGATGTATGTTACCCTAGAGAATTTGACTAAGAAATACCTTTGCTCCCACTTTGGAACCACTTGGAATGAATCCACAACACACTTGACCCAAAGCAAAATGAGCCCTGACAAAAGGAGAAAAAACCACGGATGGAAGAAAGGACTGACGATGGGGACGACCAAAAGAAAACAAAAAGGAATATGATACGAGGGGAGAAGGCAACCCCGCCTAGGATCCAAAATAATGTTTGATAAATTTCCCATTGATTGGAAATGGGGTTAACTATCCATTTAAGGTGTTGATCCTAAAGGTGTTTTCCCCCAAGATCTCTGCTATCTGATAAGGGCTTGTCCACAATTTTTGGAACTTGGTGTGGTTGTATGACTTTTCTTTCATTGTATCCGATATGAGAACAAGGTCAAAGATCCTAAAGGATTTAATGGTGGCTCTCTTGTCAAACCAACTCTTGATGATGGCCTGGTGCTTTGATACATGCTCTAGAGCCAATGTTCATTTCTCCTCCAAGTTGAGGAGATTCATGAGCCTAACTTGCACTCGATCTTCGCCTCCCACGTATTGGTCCATAGTCTCAAAATTGGGATTTTCAAATTCATAGGGAAGACTGGTTGCAATCCATAGACTAGTTGGTATGGGGATGTCTCCAAATCATTCTTGATCCTCACCCAGTCATTCCATAGGGCATATTTCAATTGTGTGTGCTAATCTCGGGGGTTATCACCTAGGAGATGTTTGATCACTGTTGTCAAATTCTTGTTGGTAAACTTTGTTACTTCGTTGCCTTGTGGATAGTAATTAGAGGAGAAATTGAAGATTACCTAGTTTTTGAAGGCCCATTGTGTGAGCGAGGTGGAGGAGAAAGAGGGAGCATTGTCACATACCAGATAAAATGACATTCCAAACCTAGTGATAATGTGTTCGTCCAAAAACTTGGTCACGACCTCTATGGTGTAATTCTTTAATGCTTAGGCCTCCATCCAACATGTACAGTAATCGGTGGTGGTTAGAATAAAGTTGTGTCCTATGGAAAAAGGGGGGTTAATCACTCCAACAAAATCCAAGCCCCATTGGGCGAACGTACATACCTAATATACCAGTTGTAGGGGTATTGCCAGATTTCTCTCTTGGGTTGCACTTGTTTGGCAAGTGTGACATGATCTCATGTGCTCATCGGTGTCTTTGAATATTGTTGGCTAGAAATATACCACTCTCAAGTTTTGGTGAGTAGTTGCTTCAGCTGAACCGTGCCATGTGCCATATTTTTCATGAAAATCTTCTAGGATGTGTTTTGCCTCTAGCCAATCTAGACACATGAGGTACAAACCCTCATAATTGTGTTTATACAATTGGCCATTCTTTAGCATGTAGGAGTTGCTTTTGATTTTTAGAGCTCTCCTCTATGAACCATTCACCCCCTATGGGTAGCGGTTCTGCAATAGGTAGTAAACTATGTCTTGGTACCATATGTCAGTAATCACACCTTGATCAGTGTAGGTTTGACACACTAGCCCTTCTTCAACTTCAGAGATCAGCTTTGTTAGGCCTTGGCCTCTCACTAATTTCATCAGCTGGATCTCTAGGTTGAACTCTTGGAGGATTTCCATCCATTTTCCTCTTCATTTTCCCAACTCATTTTGCATCAAAAGAAAATTGATAGCCACGTCAGGGACTATTCCGAAGACCTTGCTCTTGAAGATGTAGTGTCAGAATTTCTTTACTACTTTGATGAGGGAAAAATACTGTTTGTCCAAATTGGAGTACTTGGTCTCAGCATCCTTAAAGGGGAAACTCATAAAGGTTATAGGTCTTTCATCTCCATTGTCCTTCTTCTGTTTTAGGATGCCTACGCATGATTGCTCAGATGCAAAGGACTGACGAGGACTGGGGTCATGGTGATAGAACTTTTTATTTCCTCAAAGTATTTATTTACCTAGATGGTCCATTTGATCTTAGAATCCTTTTTGAGCATGTTGTTCAATGGCTTTACTATCTCTGTGAAGCCACTAATGAACTTCCTTACGAATTTATTCTTCCCAAAGAAATATTTCAACTCTTTGTGGCTGTGGGGCAATGTCAACTTTAGGATAGCTTCCACCCTCTCAGGATTTATGACTTTCTCATCCTCTAAAATTATGTGTCTCAACAGCTTCCCTTCAGTTACCCCAAACATGCACTTCTCTGGATTGAGAGAGATCCCATATTTCCTACACCTTTGTAGACATTTTTTGAGGTCATCTATGTGGTCATCTCTTTGTTTCGAAAAGGCTGTGAGGTCATCCATGTAAATGA
Source organism: Thuja plicata (assembly GCA_018584345.1). NCBI lineage: Eukaryota > Viridiplantae > Streptophyta > Pinopsida > Cupressales > Cupressaceae > Thuja > Thuja plicata. The sequence goes on from MU227059.1 coordinate 721,245, forward strand.
TAATAGACTTCCCAAATAACCCTTTGAAGGTTATGTCCATTTCCCTTTGGAAAGTGGCCCCAACATTTATCAGATCGAAAGGCATCCGTCGGTAGGTGAAGGTTCCCCATTATTTCGTAAATGTTGTCTTTAACCTGTCCTCTTCCTGCACAATTACTTGATTGTATCCTGAGTAATCATCCAGGAAGGACATCATTTTGCATCCGTTGACTATCTATAATACTTTTTCGAGAGATGAGAGTGGGTAATTTTCCTTTTGGGTGGATTTATTCAGGTTCTGGAAATCCACGCATAACCTGATCTCACCGGTCTTCTTTCTTATAAGCACCAAGTTTGTGACCCATGTGGAATGACGAATTGGAAAAATGATCGGGAATCTATTAACTTCTGGACCTCCTTTTGAATCAAGGGCTCCATAGTAGGGTTCACATGCATTTGGCATTGTCTAAAGGGTTTGGAGTCCGGTTTTAGAGGGATGTTGTGTACTATGACTAAGGTATCATATATCTTTAATTATTCATAGCTCCATGCTATAACATCTTGATAGTTGGTGAGGAGTTGGACCATTTTCTCCTTTTCTTCTTTGGTACCCACTTTGCCAATGTGTACCACTCTTGGTTCTTCCTCCGTGTTGAGGTTGTATGTCTTGCACTCTTTGCCATTAGGAGTTACTTTTGTGCATATTTTTATGGTAGTCCCATCACTATCAAAAATCCTTTCCATTTCTACCATCCCCTTTGGTATAGAATTTCTCCTTAGGTTTATGATTTCATGGTCGTCAAGGTCCTCAGGAATGATGCCATGGTCATCAAGGTCCTCAGGATCGACTGCTTCTTCCTTCCTTTTGTAAATCATCTGTTTTTCAAACACACCTACACACATGATGAAATCAAGGATGTGTTGATCATCTTGGAAGACTTGGAAATTAGTGATATTATCTAGGATGGCCGATGCTGTGATGAGTTCAACTGAAAACTTCTTTAACTTGGACTTCTCCATTGTATGTAGTGAACTGGTGGATACAACTAGGGCATCAACGATAACGTTCTTTCTCCGTGGGATAAATTGGATGTTGAAGGATTTGAAGTCATTGATCAAATCCCATTCCCTGTTACGGTAGGCTGAGAGCCTCTTATCATTGCAAGAATACTTGTGGACTTGCTTGATGACCAATTGTGAATCTCCTTCCACCGTCAGAGCCTTTATTCCTTTCTCGTGGGCCAGGAGGAGTCCGCAGATCAGGGCTTTGTACTCTACAACATTGTTAGTGCATCAAAATTGTAATCTGTATGTAGCATAAGAAGACTTACCGCTTAGGTTAATGAGTTCAATCCCCACACCTGCTCCTTTTTTATTACATTTAGAGTCGTCAAAGCGTAATCTCCATATCCATTTTTGCCCAGTGAGGATGGACTTGGTGGGGGGCCTTTTGGTGAAACCCATGGTTTTGGTCCTTCAATCCTTCCCTCCATCACTATCTGAGGAAACTAATTATCCTTTCCCTATCCCTTGGATACATTCGCATTTAGATATTTCCACACCTCTAATGTTTTCATCCTCTAGTAACCCCTTGTAGGGCGGACAAGCTCCATCATTTGAAGTGCTCCAGTCACAAAGTATGTTTAGGGTAGTGCTTTTTTCATCTCAGTTTGACTCACTATCTTGACTTAGATTAGTTTGGATTTCTTCCTTTGGCATGGGGTCACTCTCATATGAAACCTTAAAGCCTTCTTCCATCGCATGTGCTTCCTATACCTCCTTTAGTAGGGTGATCTGGGCTAATATTCATGATAGTGCCTCCTAGGATCTGGAGCATGTAAACTCTTAATGGCTTGTTTGGTGCAATCGGATGTATCCTGGTAGTAATAAGATGTTGGGATCAACATCCCATCCCAAATGCCTCAAGCTTGCTATAGTGTTGTCAATAAAACTTCTAAAGATGTCATCACCGATGGGTAACTCTAGGAAGCCCTGGATGGGACTATGGTCTGAATCTTCCCCTTCTTGGATTTGAAACATGAGGACATCATCCATCTGATAAGTGCCTAAGTCAGTTTTTGTGAACATAACTTCATTAGGAGCATTATATTCTATGATCATCCTTTTTATTTTTGGTTATGCGTCCTTCTTGATTTGATTGTTCAATCCTCTCTAGGGCAGCCAAAGTTGAGTGAAATATGTAGACAACCAACCCCTCAGACATCTGGTCCACTCTCAGCTCAACAACATTCTATAGTTTTTAGGGATGTCCACTATATGTATATCGATGCCCTCTTGTATCCTTGGATTTGCGACCAATTGAATATGTACATCTTTGAGCACGTCAATTACTTTGACTTTAATTTTATCTAGTTGTATCACTACCCGGTTGGTTATTTGGGGAACCATCCCCAATTTTTTGGCAAATTGACAAGGGCATGATGTTGCATGACACTCTAGAATCAATCAAGCAATTATGTAAGTTCTTCCCAAACATCCACAAACTAAGTAGGAAAGGGGTGCCTCCATCTTGTCTTTGAACATTGTGGGAAAAGCCTCAGAAGTATTGACATTGGATGTGGGTGCCCTTGTATTGCTAGCTGGCAGACCTTGCTTTGAATGGTCCAAAGATTTTAAAAGGGCTTCTTTTTGAGATGGACAACCTTGCAGTAATTCGAACATAGATATGTTCACCTTGGTCTTTTTCAATTCTTTGATTGCACTATATTTGTCACTTGACCATGTTTCACTCCTATAACCAACAAATGCATTTGGGGGGGAGTCGTAGGAGCATTCGGTCTTTTAGGGTGCATGGGGTTGTTGTTGGCCTAGGGATCTGGGGGAGTCAGTTGTTTTCTAGGAGGTATACCATCAGTGAGGGGTTCTTTCCTACTACATAGATTATACAAATTTTAGTGATCATTTTGGAAGGCATGTACTTCAGAGTATTCAGGTTCCTCCTCTTTTTGAAATGGAAACACAAAATCTTCTTCTTTTACATATGTATCCAAATCTTCTCCATTTCTATACTCGTAAGAATCGAACATCATTGCGTTGAACAGAATGGGTGGCTCATCGAGATTCTGAGTATGATGGTTGTAGGAGTTGCCTCTGTATCCTTGATGGCCTTGGTATGAGTTTGGAGCCCCAACAAAATTTGCTTCTGAAGCTTTGTATGTGTTTACATTATCTACGGGGATGCTACCATTGTCCAGTCGGGTGTTCCATGGCCTAGTGGGCCTTTGCTTCCCAAATGATTTCTCTTGCGTATTGTTATTATTGTAGGTATTGAAACCCCAGTTCAGATTTTGAGGATAGGCATTCAGACTAGCATATGTCCGTTGGTATCCTCCTTGGTTTTGGGATAGATTTAGTTTCATCCTAGTGATCTCACTTGTGAGTTGTGACAAGGTCTTCTTCACGGCGTCTAGCTCAGAAGCCATGAGAGTATCAGGTTCATTTTGGGGCACAACTCTCTACTCTACAAACACACCTTTATGGGCTTCGTAGCCTGGGTAAGTGATGGATGGTGGTAGGGCTATGAATGGTTGTGGAAGAATTGGATTCATTGATGGCATGTGAGTGGCTTGAGTTTGACTATTTTCTGCAAATAGATGTGGTGTAGTAGTGTTGTTAATGATGGGCATGGCTACGAAGTTCCCTTCTTGTGGATCCATTTACTGTGTAAATGTAATGGCCTCAGTGTATACTTTTTCCATTGTGTCTCTATCTGCAGGGGAATTCTTCTCAGGAAAATTGAGGTAAATGGGTCCAAAGCTTTGAGATAAACTTGTATGACAGCTGCCTCTGGTATGGTGTAAGGAGCTTCCAACTTTTCATGCATTTTATGGAAGTGATGGTTGAACATGGCGATGGGCTCTTTTGGATCTTTCCTTGTTGTAATGAATTGGTGATGTATTACAGCTGGATCCACGTACAATTTGAATTGGTTAAGAAATTTGGTTTCAAATTCATTCCATGTAGAGATAGATCCCCTTGGAAAATTAAGGTACCAATTGTTTGCAAATTCTCCTAAAGTGTAAGGGAAAAGGCAGCAAACAACGCCCTGGTGGGCAATCTCCTTGCGGTTGTAAATTTCTTTGAAGGCACAAATGTGCTCTTCTTGACTCGCCATATAAAAAATGTGTGCAAAACCTTTTTGGATTCTTTGGAAATTCATGGAGTTGTCCAACGAATTTCAATGGTGAACTTTGTGCATTAGAAAAGAAACCCATCAGACGAGGCAGTTGCAAATTTTGATTTTGCAAGTTCTGATTTTGATCTATGGTTTTGGGAACAATTGGGACAAAGATGTGTGATTGATGTCCAAGCAGATTATGTGACTCGACGAGATGGTGAGAGGATTTCTCCTTTGTTTTCCCTTTGTCGTTGTGAGGCCTACAATGGTGAGTGAGTTCAATAAACTCGCCTCTTTTTAGAGATGATCTAAGAACTCGCTCGAACTACTCCAGGGAGAAGGATCCAAATTTTTCCAGCTTTTTAGTCTTGAGGCCCTCCTTCTAGCACCACTTCTATTGAGAATTTTTTTTACACAAGCCAACTTGCTAGGATCTCAAGATTTGATTTCCTCTCTTGAAAGAATAACAAAGTTATTCCCAAGGTTCTCCAGGGTCGGGTCACAACCTGCTTGGTTACTCAGTTGAAGATAAATGTGAATTTTCATGAGGATCCCTTTACTGGTACGTTCAAGACATCAAACTACAAAACAATCTTTAGTATAGTTTTTGGTGTTTTCCATTTTAACAAGATTGGTGTTTTGAAATAAAAATGCAATTTTGTATTTTCAAGGTGATTTAGATTGAGACAAAATTCAAAGAAGCAAGGTAACAAGAGATGAAGTAAATTACTAAAATGAAATCCTATGGACATAAACCATCATAAACCATCCCTTGAGAATTGAATGGTGGGGAGATTTGGAACAAACCCAAGAGGTATAAATCAGACAAAGTCATAATTCTATACCCAATGGATGCAAGTGTTTGAAGAGAAGATCTATTCACTCTTACAAGATATTCAAAATCTATCAAAACATGAAGCCACCAAGATGTGTGCACCCACGAGATAGATTTATCATTAAGCCTAATAGATGATCCCTTCCATGCATTTGTCACAACAAGGTAGATAGAAGACAACAAACTCCAACTAAGGTAAATGTGAATTCAAAACACAACAAAACAAGAGGCTCTTTGAAAGTAATGAATAATGCATACACACATTCACCGATTTGCATAGATGGAAACAATTTAGACAACACAAATGAAGCACAAAATGTAGATCTTTATTGTATTAAGAATCTGATGCTATTACATTGATTTGATTACAATATATTGAGTTTTTGATCTACCAACTCTGAATGCCAAAATTAGGGCATTAGAGAGTCTAAATTTATGAAAATAAACTAAAACTAAAGCTTAGCTGAAAAGAAACTATTGCTAACTGATACTGAACAACTCACATGGATTTTAAATCCATTTACAATCAGTTTGTCCATGCAAGAGGGATCAAACTTGTCAAGAAAGAAAGAGAAAGAAGATAGGGTTTCTTCTGTGAACTGGAGTCTTCTACTTGCTTCTTGGAGTTCTTCCTTGGAATCTTCATCTAGAGGTTCTTCTTGTGGTGGGAACTGATAGGGGACCCTTAGTCCTTCCAAAATGAACTCAAGTTAACCATCAATTTGATTTGGAGTTCAACTGGAATGCAAAAATATGATCTCGCTAGAAGCACTCAGATTTTCAGCCCCCGACCTCTACTCCGGAGTTATTAGTATCCAAAAATGGCCAAGTGTCAAACTAACTTTGGAGATCTTAAAGTTTTGGCCCTTTCATAGAACGAAAGGCCAAAAGGCCCGAAAAGAAAAAATGTCTCACAGGCTAAAAAGGCTAAAATTATTTGAAGGCCAAAAAGGCAGAAAGAACTGGGGGGCGAAAGGCCAAAAGCTGCATTGCCTGAGGAGGTCAAAAGGCCAAAAATTTCCTTAGGAGAATTTTTCTAAGTGTTGAAACTGATTTTTTTCTAAAAATGCTTAAGGGTCCAAGGAGTCAATTTGGAAATACTTCTGGGTGTGCAGCCCGAAGCATCTATATGATCTCCTGGACTTCTTCAAAGTTTATCTTCTTCCTTTTCACCTTGTTGAGCTTTCATTCTTGCTTCTCTTTAAATGTAGTTGATTCAGAAGCAAAGAACTTGATCTCCTCTTTGTGTCCTAACATCCTTAACATTTCTTCATTCGAGTAGAACAATTGTTGTAAGGCCTCCTTGGTACTGATACCTACCATAATATCCCTGAACTATTAGACCACTTCTTTTGATGGTCGTAAGATATTCTTATCTTCATCTCAGTACAAGTCAAGGCCAATCCCTATGAAGAAAACATCTATTTCTTCTACCCATTCCAAGACCTCCTTCTACTTTTCCAATATGGAGGCTTGACATTTTTCGTAGACACTAATTATCTTGACTATGTGCTTAATCCAAGTCTCAAAATTATCCATCTCTTCACCCTCATATATATTTACCAAGATCTGGAAGTGTTGTTTCTTAATTATTTGTAAGTCTTGGAGGGTAGCTTGTCATTTTATTGTCTTAGACTCCAATCCACCTTCATTCTCCATCAAGTTTATTGAATTTGTGGCTTCCACGAAAATGATCATGTAAGGTTTGAATACCCATTTGAGAGCCTCTTCCTCGTACTGCTCAAAATCTCCTTTCCAATATACACTTTCTTGGATGAAGGATGGTGTCAAACCTATTGGCAAGTTTGGGGTGTTCCTCTTGTCTAATACTGCCTGTAGTGAGGCCTCTGGACAACTTGGGTCAATAGGACCAACCATCTTGTGAATGAACTTATTCAAATATTCATTCTGGTCCGTCAAGGATTTTATGGTCTCCTCATCCTTAGTCATGAACCCTAGAGCCTATTTAAGCCCTAAGGTTGCCAGTGTCTTTCTCCCTTCCCTAGTGGGCTCCCCCAAATCTACCTCCTCAAATGTGTATTGTTGTGGATTTTCTTGCATTTGAGATGTGCTAGCAAAAGGAACTGCAACCTGTGCCTTCCAGTGCCCCTTAGTGTCTTGGGTGACATAGGACATTGTCTGTGTTGGTAATATGACCCTTGTTTGATGAAAATATTGCCCTAAAGAAGCCATATTGGTATCTTCCCCCTCATCTTCATCTGTGTAAGTTCTTATCCTCAACTAAATTTCTTTAGTGAACCATGTATGTTTACTAGATGTGGTGACCATCTCATATGGGGCAACCTGAAGGAATGAATCCAAGAGTTGGGGCCCCAGAGTTACTTCCTTATCTGACCCCTCTCCCTGTTCCTTTCCTTGTTCCTCCTCCCCTTTTTCACCCTCATTCATTCCTTCTCCTTGTCCTTCTCCTTCTTCGCTTCCCTCATCTACCTTTTCCTCTTCTGCTACCTTATGTTGTCTTTCCTTACTCTGGTCTTCATCTCCTAAGGAGCTAATCAACACTGTGGTATTAAGATCGGTTATGACTTTCAATGTGGTTTTGAAAAGTGACACGGTCTCCACACTCACTGATCTTCTAGGGGCTAGGATGAAGCAAGGCAAAGATATTGATGGTGGTGGAGTAGGTGTAAGGAGAGTTGGAATGGGAAATGGGAGAGTAGTAGTTGGAGGCACAGTCAGTGTTGGAGTTGGCAGGAATGGTGGTAGAATAGGAATTAGAGGTAGGAGAGTAGTTAGTGGAGTAGGAATGTGAGGTGGTGGAGTAGTATCAAGGGTCTCTTTTGCAGCCTTATCCCCTGTTACATCTTGGGTGATTGGGGCATCTTTATTTCCAAACCCTTGATTTGTATTAGAGCTCACTTTTGCAATAGGTACATCAGGTGCTGGATTAGTGAACTGAGTGGGAGGTGGAGTGAGGGTTACCTATGGATGGAAAAGAGACGGACCTCCCATTTTGTACATGTTTCATAACCTAGTGTGTCTTTCCCTTGGTCTGAAAAACCCTCTAGACCTTCAAAGCTAGACATCTGAAACTCATATGATCCTAAAGCCTCCAAGGGATTATCCTGTTCTTTGGGATCCTCTTGGTGTTTCCTGGTAGCCTCCTTCTCTCTCCTCTTCTAAGACCTTGTCCACTTAACTAGAGGTACCTCTTCTTCTCCTTCTTCTTCTTGCTCCTCTTGTACTATTTCCAATTGTGGAGACACAGAATTTCTCTTCCTTTTATATGTTTTCTTACCCTTTTAATGGTAGGATGAGATTGTCCAGAAGTGGATGGCCCTTCATCTGGCGAAGCCTGTGTTGACCCCGCTGGATGATCTATCTTCCCATTCATTCTAGTCTTGGGAGCCTTGTGCCTTGGATTCAACCCATACTCTACTGCATGTTCATGGCCATACACTGTGTTTGGACTCTCTAGTGGCCCCTTCTTGTACTGTGGCACTGTATTTTTCTCTCAACATTGTTTATCCACATTCTTGGGTGGATCTATTAACATTTTCACTAGTATTGGCTCCATTTTATAAGGCCTTTGGATCCATTTTTTTGTTGATCTAAGTACATACCAAGATTGGAACTCAATGTCATCATTCTCATCTTTATCAACTTTGACATTCATGATGGGCCTATCATATATTTTATCTAGAGTGTACATGGCCCCTAATACCTTGTCTGAATCCTTTTCCCAAACCTTCAGAGAAATTGAGGTCTTCAAGGTGTGTTGCGCAAGGGTGAGGGAAATCTTTCAATAATCCTAGATCCTAACCTCATGATCATCTACACAATTGATCCAATGGTCTTCCAGATGTGGTTCATAGATATAGAACCTATTGATGATGTGGTTGTGTGTACCTATCGGGTCGAACCTTGGCCGAACTATTTTATAGAGTTGTAGTGGGCATTCATCCCATTCAAAAGCCAAGGGTTTGTAGACCTTAATATCTTGTAAAGTGTATGGGCCCAGAGAAATAGGGAAGTCCCAAAAATGTTTCTTTTTGTGCTTTATATGTTCATAGGTGTCAGCAAGTTGTCTGGCCATTTCTAAGGTGATTATCCAATCAGATGGATATCGCGGCAACTTTTTAGGTCTCAAGGTAGACCTTGCCTCCTAGATGTAAGTGAATGGATTGTACTAGATGTAGTAAGCCCCAATGGCCCTCACCTTGGCAGCTGCTTCCTTTGACATCCTCTTTGCAAAATCACCTTCAATGGATCAAATGATTACGAAGGTGAAGGCGTCATTGACTATCTTGTAGTTTGGGCTGTCTTCTGACATGTTTGCCTTTCTTTGTAGCTGGGGGTATGCAATACAAGGCCATGCATTGGGATCATTTATGTTTCCCCTCTTGGTGAGTCCCAGGTAGTTTTCCAGTGCTGCCAATAAGTACACCATGTAGGTACTCATATAGAACTTAGGGTTGTGTTTTACTTCCACCAGCTATTCATCCAACCTATCACTGATGATGGTTCCCCAATCAAACCTAGAGTTATGGCCTTTGATTTTCTCTATTAAGAGGATCATCCAATTCTCTAGTTGGATGGACTGAGGCAATCCATATACCCAGCTTAGTAATCTTAGGGTTGCCTGGATATCCTATTTCATGTACCCTCTCCTGAGGTCTATCTTGTCTAGCTTGTTTTTGGGGAGAGGTTTCTCAAGGTAATTCTTTTTGACAATGTCATATGCCTCTTCCCCTTTATTGTTTAACCATTTGTTTCCCTTTTCTATGAATAAGTCATAGAACTTGTCTATGCCTTTATGGAGGTGGAAGACCTCTTCTATGATGTCTGGTCTGATATCCAATACTACATGTCCCTCTGTATTCTGGACCACCCTTTTTATCCGAGTCATAATGGTTTTCCAAAGTCATGATCAACTTGGATGAGGTGACAACCACTGGGTGGCTTGTCACATTGACTAGTCTTGACAGTATTAGTAAGGTGTATTACTCGGATCTCCCAGCCGGTTGGGAACATCTTGTCAGAAATTTAACCCAATCTACATTCCCGATATCAATATCAGTGATCTCAATGTGTTTGTTGCCAATCTTGGAAGGGGGAGTGTTCCCCTTGTATAAGTACTTCATTGGTGATGTGGTCTTTTTCTCAGGCATTCCTGCAACAAAATATGCAAGTATCAGTGTTTTATTTTAAGAAGAAACTAAAAAGAATTGAAAATAACTGACTAATCTAGGAAAATAGGAGTAAAAATCTCTCTAAGTAGCCAGAAATGTAGATTTCATACTTTCATCCCTTTCAGGGTTTTGGGCACTGAAAATTGGTTAAGAGTCTAAAAAGGCTGAAAGTGTGGAAGAGCAATCATTGATGAAATGGAACCTATCAGATTTTTTGTGTGCAAAAGTCCAAAGCGATTCTTCGGACGCTGAAAGTTTGAACTGGATATCAAACTCTGAAAGTCTGAAACCCCGTGAGGGAGACAATATCTTTGAAGATACAAACTTTTTGTTGTTTCAGACGTCTCAAAGGTTTGAAACGCCAAAAAGACCAAATCTTCAAGGACCACTTGGACGACAGACTAGACCTTGTTTTTGGTCATTCAAAGGCCAAAAACCTGTGACAAAGGTCGCGATCGAAAACAAGAAAAAAACCCTACCTAGAAAATGTGAAAGGACCACACCTAATGAGACAAGGAGGGGTTTCCCCTGCAAGGCTAAGGGTGGAAAATCCCTAAAAGACTTAGGCCAGAGGAAGTCAGCATGCCCTAGGCTGGACACGCACCAGGTGCGAAACACTAAACCTAGACAACGAAGAGTGAAAAAACCACTAAGTGGTAAGGAAGAAACCTACCTCGTGAAAGCTAGGAGCAGAGGATGGAGACACAAGAAGGTCGAAGGCATGAAGTGATCAGCCACAAGTAGCAAGGATGAAGATTACAAAGTCACTGCCTAGAAGACGTCAGAGATGAAAAAACAAAGTGATTGTCACATTAGGGCCTTTTTCCATTTTATATCCCGTGGGGGGACGTCATCACTTTCTGTGTTTTGGCATTTGAAACACCGAAAGTCTAGAGGTAGACACATTTTGGCCTTTCGATGTTTTTTGAGGCCGAAAACACCGAAAGGGCCGAGCTTCGGCCTTTAGGCCATTTCGGTATTTCGAAGGACTCGGTCCTCCAAAAGGCCAAAAGGGAAAAAAGGTCAAAAAAAAGTGTCTGCTTAGCTCAATAGGATGATAATGAGACTGATTTGCGAGGTACTAGGAAAGGGGGCAGACTCAAAAGACCAAAAGGCACACTGAGTAAATAGATCTTAGATTACAAGGATCTTCTTTAAAGTGTTGTCATTTTTCCTCTATGTCCCTAAATGTAAAACTATATGTAGGCATTTAAAGAATGTCATCCCTAATTTTATTCACTCTACCCCCTACCCTTGGGAATTTTCTATAAATACAAGCCATTTTGTATGCATTTCATATCCTAGAAAATTCAAATGCATAGCATCATTACTATAGGCAATTTGTGAGCAATTAAGAGCATTTTGATCCTTTTGAGAAGCAAATTGTTGATTTGAGAGCATAATCATGAGCATTTGAGTTGCAAAGCACACATATCTTGAGAATTTGAGCTAGATTTAGGAATTTTTGTATCAATTTCTCATTCTAGGATTGTCCTTGAGAGAGATTAAGGCCGAGAGCTCTTTCAACAAAGCTTAGTTAGAGAACAATGAGATGTCATGGATTTAATTTCAATTCTTTAGGCTAAATTGTTATTTCTTTCCATAGAATTGTAGTTGTTAATCCTAATTTCATGAAGATGTAAATTCTCACACACAATTAGCATTGAATATTTAGATGATCTTTAAAATGCTCAATGAATATAAAGATGATAATAGGAAGCTAAAAAGAGAGTATTTTTTTTTATGGAACCTAAACCATAAGGTTTTTCACTCTAATGCTAAAACCAAGTCAAATAACCCCTAACACCTATTGGTGAAAGAAGAAGATACTGAATAATTAGAAGCTGATGTAGATGATGATCAGGATCAATCGTTAGTTAATGATGTGCGTGACGAAGATGTCAAAGAAGAGGAACTAGATCATGATGATGTAGGAGTTAATGTTCATGAAGATGATATTCGTATAGATGATGACACTATCAAAACTGATATCAAGGATGATGATGATTATATGACCAATCCTTACAATGTCGAATTTGGATTGGATGATACAGACAAAGATTTGGATGAAGAACAAGATCAATGAAATTGAAATGTATGAGTTATGTGATTATATTATCTATTTGATATTGATTTATTGATAGAATTATATTTGACTTATGTGATTACATAATTAATTCATGATATTTTTAATTTTTATGCAATTGCATAAATAATTTATGATGTACTTTTTAATGTTGTTAATTCATGATGTTACAACTATTGTAGCTCTCCTAGAAATTTCCATATGATCAAATCATAATTACTCTACACCTATTTATGATTATATATTATTTGATCATATCTTTTATTATTTCATTCCCAAAAAAATAGTGTTTCCTCATGTTGATCCCACATAGTGACATGTGAATGGGGCCAACGTTGATTTTTTTTTCAATTTTTGCATGTACAGAGTGAAACTTGACATGGTTAGCCTAGATGTGTGCATTGACAATATGGGAGGGTTTTGAGACTCAAACATAAGGTCATGCTATATAAAGGCATCTTGTCCTTCCTAATAATACAAGTTTCCTTATTCTTCATCTCTTTCATATATTGTTCTTAACATTTCTTTGGTTAATGGTTTCAAAAGACAAGGCTCTTCGAGCCTCACCTTGGATCTATTACACATCAGTTTGTGCATTTTCATTAGAAATGTATATTTTGATCTTTAAAAATCTCATTAAATATAATAGTCTCACATTAGCCCCTTAGGTAATTATCCATTTCCTCCAAGTTGAATGGAACCTTTTGTACCAGTGCATCTATGTTTTCCTACCCTCATGGATCAATACTTGACATCACCTTAACAATCTTCTTTATGTCATAACATATCTCCAAAGTACCTTTGGCATGCTTTACATGTGTTAATATCTGCTAGAGTGAATACATTTTTTAAAGTCTCTAAACACATTCCATGACAAGAAAATGACTCATTTGGATTAAGGTGTACTTTTCTAAACAATTCCTTCATATGTACTTTGAATTTTGACACACTCATAGGAGTGTGTGACATAGCATACTGCACTGAGACCCTAATTAGAGAGTTGAGATAAGAACCACTGCATCTAGCCCCTAAGTGGAGAGTTGTGAGACTTCATTGGATGAGTGCTACAAGGCCATTAAGCCGGGGAGGAATACTAGGAACCATTTGGTAGGAGGAAATCCAAAGTGAGAGGTCGAGGCACTCACAAAGGGAAAATCTACCAACGAACAATGTCTATAAGTGATTTTTCCCCCACATTTAGAAATATTGTATCAAGTACATTAATTTATACTCCATTTGTTCCCATTGAGGTGTTGCATGCTATATTTTGGTTGATTTGAGCCAATTTTTTCCATTGACAAACCCAAGTACTACCTAGTACTAGTGTCTATTCATTCAGTTGGGTGGCCATTTTTGGTCTGTGAACTACAATTTTTGTATATGTCTTAGCATATTTTTCTACTATAAGATTAAAAGGAATTTTTGTCACATAACAACACACAAATTTCACTAGGGTTCAAATTTTTTAACTTTGATGAAATAAATTTACATATTGAGGTCCACAAATGATCGAAGGGACTGGAGACAATACATGGTGTTGGAAACTATAATTGAAACAATTGTTATATTGCCATTGATGTCAAATCTTAACTGGTAAGACAATTTCTATCTTGTAAAGTGTCATATCAATTAATTGATGAAGAATATTTGAAAAGGAGAGATAACAAGAAGACTTGCTGAATCATTGAGTTATGTGAAAATACAATGGGTACTTGGTGAGATCACACCTTGACAAGGTAATATATTGTTTATCTTAAGTCTACGTGAAGTTTGGATGACTACAAGTTTAGTCTTAGCAGAGTTACAAAGCATAAGATTATAGAACTTAAGTATGTACTGAGTGATATGAGTGTTGACTGAGCACCTGTATATGCCGAGTGTCAAAGAATTACCGAGTTACACAGAGATGACTGAGCAACAGTGCACAATATTGACCGAGTTTCTATATTATGACAGTTTGAGAAATATTTGAGATCCCAGTCGACATAGTTGATTTTCTTAGGATATGTGAAGTGTATTTAAGATAAGGATGAATTTTGTGGAGAATTAAATGAGCATTTAATATATGTTTAACCATTTTATGTATGGATTCAAGGAGTTTTAGGATGTATTCTACAATGTAGATGGAAATGAAATGATAGAAGGATTCATTGGATCTGACCTAAACCTAAGCTCTATGGTGATGATTGAGCGGCAATAGATTGAGCTACCTGATCAAAGAGGTATAAGTTTAACCTAATTACAGGTTATGATGAGGGTGGTATGTGGTTAATTCAGTTGATTGGAAAAAAACTAAGCAGAAGGAAGAGAAGGTTGAAGAGAGTAGTACATGACTGCACATTGGTGATTGCTTGAAGGATTTCCAAGCAGATTAGAGTGATACAATGAAAATGACAGCCAATCAGTGAATTAGCAATTTGAGCTATAATTGGATATGTATTTACAAAGTGAGTTGTATGTTTCATATTACAATTTGTTGTTACTTTCTAACTATTGCATTAGTTGCAAAATGCTTTTAAACAAGGTTGACCTAACAGTCATGTTAAATACTTTAATCAAGGTGACATTCTAATGAAATGGTCTAAGCCCTCTAACAAGGCTCACTTCTAACAAAGTGATTAAATCCCTTAACTAGGTCACATTTAACAGTGTGTATTGTAACCTTTAATCGGGTTGGTTTTTCACAGAGCTTACTTCAGAAGAGTGAAAAATTGGTAGCATGCTACTAGTGGTTTTTCCCATATTGGGTTTCCAAGTTAAATCATGGTGTCATATTTGTGTGAATTTTATTTGACGTATTGTACTATTAAGAGGTTTATATTATGCAAATTGATTATAGTAGTACAGTAGACTGCAAGTTTATATTGTTGATCATATGCTATAGAGACCGAGTGGATTACTGAGTGGATCTGATTTGGTTGAAGTATTTGAAAGTTCAATTGGTACATTTGGACCTTGGATAACTGATTCACCCCAATCTCAATTATTCTAAATCATTATAACAATTGGTATCAGATTTGTTGTGGTGCTTGTAGAGAAAAGTTTGAAGGTACTTGAAGCTAAAGATCAAGATGTATAAAAAGAAGGTACAAAGGCTGAACAAGGAGAACTTCCATGCATGGAAAAATTTGATAAAGCTACACCTAGATGGTATTGGAGATTTAGAAAAATACTTTGTGGAACATGATTACATAGGAGTGACTGCACCTATGACAGCCCGACATATGAAAGAAAAACAAGAACACAACGAAGCAATGTTAGAGATTACATCAACCCTAAGCTATCCTAAATTTTTTTTTTTTATGAATAGAGGCCTTTACTATTAATAATATAAAAAATTATAGTATTCACAAAAAATCTCAGGGGATTAAAAATCACCCCTCGAAGTCTCACTCGGCATCATGCCAAAATAAAACAACTATTCACAAAAAAAACATATAAGAAGCCCTCAGGCTGCGAGAGCAGTAGCAGAAGAGGGTGGAGGATCTTTATCATTTGGATTACCCCAAATAGTGGGCCTAGGGGTCTATTCAGGAAGTGACCACCCATCATCAAATTCATTTTCTTTCTCCATTTCTCCTTCCTCCTGCCTAGGAGAATTTTTTAGAGCTAGGCGCGAGATTTTATTAGCAGGGGCAGGAGGCCACACATGAAAAGTGGTCAATGGCCTAGCAGCAGTAGAGGCAAGCACCGGTGGCCAGCCAGAAGCTAAAGCCCTCCTATTGGGAGGGGAGGCAAAGCGACGGTGCCAAGAGTGTAGTGTTTTGGATTTCCTCGCTGAGGCACTCCTGCTATGACGCCGACCCCAGGTGGCATGCGATCGGCATAGAGAGAATCCGGTGGCACACAAGCAAAAGTACATGGGGCATTACCCCAATGTTGAAGAAGCTCCTACAAGTGTGCAACCTCAAGGGCCACCTTGTCAGCTTGAACTTGAATCTACATCATGACATTATTACATAAACATGCCTTATCATAGAGAGAAACATTGATATCCAGAAAGCTGTGAGTAAAAATAACAGCATTGCGGTCTTTCTGTAAGGAAAACAAAATCTCCATCCTGAAAGTATGCCAGATCTGGGTATACTAGGAAGGCATTTTGGGAGAGTCACCAAGGAGAGCCATATGCCAAGAGAAGGGTTTGGGCTGAAATGACATAAATAAACTATGAACCAGCTCTAGTAATTCTGGGCCCAACAATAGAACCAAAAAATATGCATAATGGACTCAGAATGTCCACAAAAAGAGCATTTAGGATCAGGCACACCTAAGTGCCAAAGTTGAGATCCTAAGGGTAAACCTTGGTAGATAAAACACCAAGCAAAATGAGCAATTTTGGGTTCAGTGATAGCACCCCAAATAGTGTGGAAATGCTAGCTCCAAGTCTTCTGGGAAGAAGAGATATGCCAACGATGATTGAGAGAATCCACCATGGGAAAATGGGGCACAAGCCAAGAATAACCAAGTTTGGGTTTGTAGTTGGTTAATGGTATATCAAGGTACCATTTCCAATCTTTCCACCAAGGTTTAACTGACTGAATTCCAAGCTTGTGCATGAGATGTAGTGGAATAGAATAGACAAGCAAGTCAAAAGTCTGACAATCTAGGTGAGTGATCTGGAACTGAATTCGGAGATCATCCTAAGAGCAAAGACTCATGGTAGCTCTGGAAAACAAATCCTTGGGTGTTTGAATACCTCATTTGTGAAAATGAAGAGCACTAATCCCCTGGATTCTGGCTAGAGGAAACCCTTGTTGCACAAAAAGTAGGGAGCACCAAATATTCTGTTGATTGAAAGAAAGCCCATACCTGAAGCCATTGTCGACCCAGCGAAGCCAAGATTTGACAGCTTCCCAGGCTCTCCAAATAATTTTGGAAACAAAAGTACCTTGGATTTGAATAGGGTGTTTCATAACCAAGAGGGTTTGAAAGTCAATCCCTTTCCAAGCCAGTTTGTGCAGAGGAAACCCAGAAGAAATGCAATGGCAAAGAAAGACTTTCTAGGCCTCAGTGCCTGTGAGACAATGCACAATTCATTTCACACAAAGGGCTAGGCCCTGCTTCTGGGTATCAAGTAAGCCAAGCCCACCAGAGGTCTTGGATAGACAAAAAAATCCCAATCAACTCTATGAAAACCATTATGATCAGCACCAGAGGCCCAAAGAAAATCCCTCAACAATTTTTTGAGCTTCTTGTAGGAAGCCTTTGAAGGGGCCCAATAGGAAGAATAGTAAACATGAGTAGCAGCCAAAACCTTGGAGCAGATCTAAAATTTTCCAGCAAGTGAGAGCGGCTTGGTAATCCAATAGGTAAGCTTTTTTTCAATTTCAGCTAGCACAATATTCCATAGTTCAGTAGAAGTAGCTTGAAATGCAAAAGGAATACCAAGGAAGCAAAAAATTTCCCCATGTTGAATCCTGGACCAACCAAACTGGGAAAACTAGGGCAAGTCAGGAAGGGAAGACTGCCTATATAAAAATATTTTATGCCACTGAATGGCCAAGCCCGAGGCTAGATAGAAAGTGTCTAAACACTCCAAGGTTGCCTTGATATTTAATTCATCCTCTATAAGAGTGATAAAAGAATTATCAGCAAAATGGTCATTAACCAGTTGTTGTGTGGTAGTGGGAAGAGAAATCCCACAAACATTTCCCAGAGAAATTGAATGAGCTAACAAATAGCTAAAGCCCTCGGCAGCTAGAATGTATAAGGCATGAGCAAGAGGGCATTCTTGTCGTATGGATCTGTAGAGCCCAAATGAGGAAGATTGCCTACTATTAATGGTGATGCAAGTAGAGGCATCCTTGAAAAGCATCTACATAGATTGAAGAAATCTGGGGCCAAAACCCAGAGTGTGAAGCATAGAAAGAATAAAAGGCCATTCAATACGATCATAAGCTTTAGCAAAATCAATCTTAAGAAAAAGGTCTTTTTGTTGTGACTTACGAGCCCATTCCATACCTTCTCAAACTGCAATGATATTGTCCAGAATATATCTGGACTTAATAAAGCTAGTTTTCTCTGGCCAAACAATTTGAGGGAGGATGTGATGAATCTTGAGAGCTAGCACCTTAGTGATGATCTTGTATGAGACATTAAGAAAGGTAATAGGCTACCAGTTGCAGATATCCTCAGGATCCCCTGCTTTAGGGATGAATTTAATGTTGCCTCGATTGATAATTTCTACCAGAGATTGAGAGTGGTATGCTTCGAGGTAGATCTGGTGTAAATCAGGACCGATGGCATCCAAGAGTGTTTTATAAAATTCACAGGGAAACCCATCACAACCTGGAGCTTTGTGATCAGCCATGGTGAAGACAGCTTCCCAGAGATCTTGCAAGGTAAGAAGCTGGTCACAGAAAGCTCACTGGGAAGGTGAGACACATTGAGGCACAACATCTATGCAACCCACAAGAGCTTTCTCGCTTGTAGGAGAAGATCCTTGAGTGGAAAAAACTTGTTCGTAATGATGAACAAAGGCTTGCAGAACATCAGGAAGCTTAGTGAGGAGGGATTGACCCTCTTTGATCTTGGTTATGCCCATATTAGTGTGGCGGGCACAGAGGGCCGTAAAAAATTCTTTAGAGGCCTGATCTTTGACCTTTAGCTAGTGCAATCTAGCCTTGATCGGAGCAACTCTGGTAGCATAATTGTCTGCAATTTATTTTTGGTGCCGCAACTGGGCAAGGTGAAGTTACAAACTCTGATTGAATGGATCAAGAGCTAAGGTCTCTATGGTAGCACAGAGAGCTTTGGTGTTGGCATCATAGGATTGACGATGGTAGATGGAAATCTATCTACCATAAATGCACATAAATTATACCGTACACAAGATGAAATCATTCCACCATTGAATCTAGCCAGGTGACTGCAATGGTTGAGGCTCAAGGTTCCAAACCCGATGAATGTGGGCCACCGTGGAAGCATGATTAAGAACAAAAGTATTAAAAAAGAACTGAGTGGTGGGAGGTCATGCCTTAGTTGTCTTCCAAACAATATTAAATTGAATGGGGAAGTGATCTGACAAGGTCACATCAATAAGAGGAGTAACTGACAAGGCTTGTTTTTTGGAAAAATAGAAAAAAGACTGTGCTGTAATCATGGCACGATCAAGCTGTTTATGAATTCTATCAGAAGAAGATCTAAAATTAGACCACATGTGCCAAACACTATCAGTTCGGTGATGGCCAAGATTGGGATCAAAAAGGCCTAATTTATTACGCATGTAGTACCAGGCTTCCCATTCACCAGCTGTCCATCGAAAAGGCAAAATGCCCTCTTTTTCAAAAGCCACCTCAACCATATTAAAGTCACCACAAAAAAGTCAAGTTGCAGGTGGCAGAGAATCCACAAGACAACACCAGAGATGAGATCTCTAAACAACATCATTGGGAGCATAAACATTAACTATGCCAAAAGAATGATTCTCGATAATGAAAGTGGCCCAAACAGATTGCTGCATGGGATTTGAACCATGATTGACTAAGAAAGAATGCCAATGAGGAGATAGGAGAGTAAAAACTCCACCTCAACCAGCTTTGTGCTAAGAACAAAGAGCAAGGCTCTTTGGCCAAATAACTTTGCAAGCAACGTCAAGCAAAAAAATAGAAATTTTAACTTCCTGGAGGCATAAAACATCCACATGACTAACATGACGATGAATATCTCTGACAGAATACTTTCTAGGTAGTATTGTTAGACCCCTAACATTCTATGAGATGTACTTCATGGAAAAACAATGTCGTCTATACCATGACCTTCCCCAAGGGACACAAAACTATTTGATAAATAAGCAAAGCTAGTCCTAGGAGACTTCATGGAAATATTTTTGTGTTTGTCAAACATACCCTCCTGAGTAGCCTCAGCACACCCTTTAGGGTTGTAAGAGCGGCGGAAGGTAGAGGGAGTGGAAATCATGGAAGCTTCCTAAGGTGTGCGAACCCAAAGAGGGTTGCCACCAGAATTTAAAGTCTCTTTCCCCTGTTGGCCAAGTTTTGAAATGCTCTTAGCATGAGAATCAATGCGAGGTGCTACTAGAGGTGGTGACTAAGGCATGGAATTCAAAGCAACAGGTTTAACCTATTTGTTCTTGCATCTAATTGTTACCCAGTCATCCTTCTTGGTGTCCTTTTTATCAGCATCAATGGGCCGTGAACCAAAATCCTTAGGAGGAGGTTTGGGTTGAGGAACTGCAAAAGGGAATTCCTTGTTCTTGTGCTCTACATATTGACAATGATAACAAGTGTTGGGAAGGTTGAGGTAAAGCACCTTCTGAGAGAAGATGGTTTCACCAACCTGAATCTCAATAGTTTCTTTAAGATCACGGGAGAGGTCGACTTCAATACAAAGCCTCTTTTGAGGTCGGGGATTGAAAAAATGGTCATGCTCACTACAAATAACCCTACCTAGCTTTTGCGTAATGGCATGCATGAAAGGCCAGAAAGGTAGAGGAAGACCGAGAAACTCAACCCACACAGGGACTTTTAGTTTCTTTTTGTCAGAGAGAGAAAATTCTTGAGACCAACGCTGGAAAACTAAGAGGGAATCTCTAATATTCCAGGGTCCTCTGGAAAAAATAGCATCGACATGAGTGGGATTGGAAAAGTGAAACAAAAAGAAACCTTTGGTGAGACTCTGAATGCCATCCAGAAAGATTCCATGAGGAGTCCAGGCTTTCGCCACTCAATCCTTAATCATATTTTCAAGAGGGTTGTGACCCAAAAAGTAACCAATAAGAGTATGTGTTTCAAGCCAAGAACAGGCATCATCAAACTCATGAATGGGCAAAACAATATCAGGCTAAGACATACCTTGTGGAACACTTTGGGAACAAACTTGCGAGGTCTCTTGCTTGGAGGCGTCATTATTATACGTCACCAAAACAACACCAGCATCAACTGCTGGGCTAATGGTGGTCGGGGCCATAAATAGTAAGATTTTTCCCACAGTAAATGTGGTTTGAAAGGACAAGAGGGCTCAGAATAGCAACGCGACCCTAAACCCTAGCATAGAAAAATAACCAAGACATCAACTTGCAGAGCCAAAACTCCTCTACTCAGCTATCCTGAATTTGAAGGTACATAAAACATTGCAAAACTATAAAAGATATGTGGGATACACTGGAAACTATCTATGGAGGTGATACAAATGTACTGAGAGTCAAATATAAAAGCTTGAGAGGTAAGTTTGATGAAATGAGAATGCAAGATGGTGAAACTATTGTTCAGTATTGTAGTCGAGTTAAGGAGGTTGTAAATGCTATTAGAGAAGCCGATGGAACTATTAGTGATGATATTGTTATTAGCAAGGTACTGAGAACCTTACTTCCTATATATGCTATTAGATTATCTTCTATACAAGAACTGAGATGTACCCCTGGTAACAACTTAACTCTAGAAGGTCTACTTGGTAGACTTACTACTTTTGAAATGTCAAATTTTAATAATTTCACTCCTAACCATGTCGATTATGCATTCAAACACAATTGACTCTTCATAAATCATGAAAAGGAAAAGGAAAACATGTGAATAGCGATAGTGAAAATTTTGATGAACTTGAAGCACTTATGGCTAGAAGACTATAGAGAGGAAGAGGAAAATTCAAAGGTAAACTTCCTATAATCTATTTTTCATGTAACAAAGTTGGCCATATTACTGCAAGATTCGCTAACAGGAATGACAAGGATGAGAGAAGAGAAAGAAAGTATAAAGACAAAAGGGATGACAAAGATTTTAGAAACTATAAGGACTACAAAGAAAAAGGTAAGAAATCTTTCTATATTTGTGAAGAAGAAAGTGATAGTGAATCTGATAAATCTGATGACAGTGATATATAAGTTGTTTATGTAGCTATGAAAGATGATTCTGATGAAGATGAGAAAACTACACTTATTTCTTATATGAGTAAAGGTGATAGATGGATAATTGATAGTGGTTGTTCACATCACATGACTGATGATAAAAGTAAATTTGAAACCTTAAACTATTGCAAAGGTGGTATTGTTAAGTTTGGTAATGACAAACCATGTCATGTGAAAGGAAAAGGATCAATAAACTTGACTGATAAGATCATATGTGATAATGCTTATCGGGTTGAAGGACTAAATTGTAACTTGTTGAGTGTTTCTTAGTTGAATACTTTTGGATACTGAGTTGAGTTTCATCACTGAAAATCTAAGATTTTTGATGCTATTGGTGAACTGATTAGAAGCAGAGAACATACAAGAGGTAATTTGTTCTATCTAGATTTATCTGATGAGACATGTTTGTTTGCACAATATGATGATATATGGTTATGGCATAAGAGGTTATGTCATGTGAACTTTGACAATTTGGTAAACATTAGTGAGATGAAAATAGTAAGAGGGCTACCAAGATTGAAGAAACCTGATAATGTTATGTGTAAGCAATGTCAGTTGGGAAAAATGACAGTCTAGTTTCAAGATGAAAACCTATACTTTAGATGATGTTTTGGAATTGGTTCATACTGACCTTTGTGGACCTATTGGTGTACAATTCTACCAAGGTGATAAATATTTCATATTGTTTGTTGATGATTACTCTAGAATGATGATTGTAATGTTTCTTAAAGAAAAATTTGATGCCTTTCAGTTGTCTAAGTGGTATTTGGAAAAAGTTGAAAAAGAGACAGGTAAGAACTTGAGATGTTTGAGATCTGACAAAGGAGGAGAGTTTATATCTAATTAGTTCAACTTATTCTACAATGATAGAGGAATTAAAAGACAGATGTTTTCTCCAAGGACTCCCCCACAGAATGGCATAGTCGAGAGAAGGAATAGATCAATAATGGATTGTGCTAGAATACTGATGATAGAAAAGAATGTTGCACAAAAGTACTGTAGAGAAGCTTTAAGTACAAAAGTCTATACCTTGAACCGAGTACAAGTCAAGAAAGGTATTGATATTACACCTTATGAGTTATGGTATGGTTATGCACCTAATGTAAAAAATTCAAAAGTGTTTGGGAGCAAATGTTATATACTGAAGGACAACAGAAATGGAAAACTTGGTGCTAAAAGTGATGAAGGCATATTCCTAGGTTATTCCACTAAGATAAAAGTGTACAAGTGTTTGAATTCTAACACTAATAAAGTAGTGGCAAGTGCAAATGTTAGAATTGATGAATATGTAGAAAAGAATGAAGTAGAATGCAAACAATAAATTGAAGATTACATATCTTTCATTTACATGAACGAAGGAGAACCCAACAGTGTGCCTAAACCTGAAAAAGAAGTTGTCAAACAACATAATGATGTTGCCAAAAAACAACAAGAAAATGCCAAAATACAGAAAGATATTGTCGAGCATCAGGAGGAGACTTCCAAGGAAGAAGCAGAGACACAAAATGAAATTGAAATTAACTTTGATGATGAGTCTAAAGATGAAAAACAAGAGCAAAGAAGATGAGAGCCTACACTAGCAAAATATGCATGAAGACATCACAAACTAGATCAAATTATTGGAGATAAATATTCAGAGGTCGTGACAAGAAGCAAATTGAAAAATTAGACATGTTTATATTGTGAATTCAAGCCAAAAATAGTGAAAGATGCTTTAGGTAATGAAGATTGGATACATGCCATGAATGAAGAAATTGAACAAATTGAGAAGAACAAAACCTTGACACTAGTACCTAGACAAAAGGACAAGAATGTTATTAGAACAAAGTGGGTATTTAGAAATAAGTTGAATGAACATGGATAAGTTATAAGAAACAAGGCCAGACTAGTATGCAAAGGTTATGAACAAGAAGAAGGCATTGTCTATAGTGAGACGTTTTCCCTAGTTGCTAGATTGGAAGGAGTTAGAACTCTATTGGCTTATGCAGCTTACAAAGGATTCAAAGTATATCAAATGGATGTCAAATATACATTTTTGAATGGAATACTAGAAGAAGAGGTATACATTGAACAAGATGAATGATTTGTTGATTCAAGAAAGAAGAATATGGTTTTCAAGTTACATAAAGTGTTGTATAGATTGAAGCAAACCCCCATAGCATGGTATGAGAGATTGCACAATTACTTAGTCAAGATTGGATTTACAAAGAAAAATGACAACAGTAATTTGTACTTAAAGTCTGAGAAAGGTAAAGTGATATTGTTAGATGAAATATTTGTTGATGATATCATGTTTGGAGGACAAGATGTTTTATGCCAATTATTTTCAAAAGAGATGCAAACTAAATTTGAGATGTCTATGTTTGGAGAGATCAAATTATTTGTTGGTTTTTAAGTATATTAGATGAAGAAAGGTATCTACATTAATTAATCTAAATATATCAAGGAGATACTGAAGAATTTTGGCATGGAGGACTCCAGACCTGTAAGTACTCCTATGGCTACTAGACAGAAACTATCAAAGACTGATGAGACAGTTGAAGTGAATGAAACCCTATATTGATCAATGATTGGAAAACTACAATATGTTGTCCATAGTAGAACAAATATTGCATTAGCAGTTGGGATTTTTGAAAGATTTTATGCAAATCCTAAAGATAGTCACTTAATGGTAGTGAAAAGGATTCTGAGATATTTGAAGGGAACAGAGGACTATGGATTATATTACAAGAAGCATGAGAAGTTTGAACTAAAATTTTACACAGATGTGGATTAGGAAGGTAATGTTGATGAAAAAAAGAGCACAAGTGGAGGTGCATTCTTTTTGGGAAAGAGATTAGTCTCTTGGACAAGCAATAAACATAACTGTATTTCTCAATCCACAACAAAGGCTGAATATATTGCAGCAGTAGTAAATTGTTCAAACATAGTGTGGATCAATCAATTGTTGAAAGGTATGAAGGAGGAGATCACAGAACTAGTTGTTATTTTTTGTGATAACACTAGTGCTATTAACATTTCAAATAACCATGTGATGCATACAAAGACCAAGCATATTGCTATCAAGTATCATTACTTGAGAGAGCTAGTAGAAGACAAAGAATTAAGACTTGAGTATGTTAATACAAAGGAATAGTTGGCAGATATATTTACTAAAGCTTTTCCTAAGGATTCTCATGAGTATCTAAGAGGAAAATTAGGGGTGATTCCCCTATCTAAGGCTAACTGAGATCATATGGAGTGGTTGCATCAAATGTATTACATAGAATATCTGACAGATTGATGCAAAAGGTGGTCACACCTTAGGAGTCACCTGAAGCTGTGAAGTGTTAAGCAAAAGATGTTGATAAGTCATAAGCAAGATGATAGAGGGAGCATTAAATTCAAAACCTGACACAGAGATATCTACATGTTGAATATGTATGTCTTTTGCATTGTTGTAAAAGAGGGAGAATAAGACATGAAAACATTGAGGGAGATGTACATAAGAGAAAACAATAAGGGAGATAAGCTACAAATAGAAATCTATCCAAGAGGGAGCAATATTTGTTTTGGAGAGAATTAGAATGAAGCTAATGACATTAATAAAAATCTATTTATACAACATACTTTTTGGATTATTTGGAAACCTTGCATATGTTGTTTGTTTGCATGTGTTTTCCATCAATGCCAAAGAGGGAGATTGTTGGAAACTGCAATTGAAATAATTGTTATATTTCCATTGATGTCAAACCTTAACTGGTAAGACAATTGTTATCTTGTAAAGTGCCATATCAATTGATTGATGAAGAAGATTTAAAAAGGAGAGATAACAAGAAGACCTGGTGAATGGTTGAGTTATGTGAAAATAAAATGGGTACTCGATGAGATCGCATCTTGACAAGGTAATATATTTTTTATCTTAAGTCTAAGTGAAGTTTGGATGACTACAAGTTTAGTCTTGACCGAGTTACAGAGTAGAAGATTACGAAACTCAAGTATGTGCTGAGTAATGCCGAGTGATGCAAGTGTCAACCGAGCGCCAGTATATGCTGAGCAAATTTTAGTGTTGACCAAGCATCAACATGTGTCGAGTGTCAAAGAATTACCAAGTTACACAGAGATGACCGAGCGATAGTGCATAGTATTGACCGAGTGCCAGTATTATGACAGTTTGAGAAAGATTTGAGATCCCAGCTGACATAGTTGATTTTCTTGGGATATGTGAAGCGTATTTAAGATAAGGATATTTTTATGGAGAATTAAATGAGAATTTAATATATGTTTAACCATTTTATGTATGGATTCAAGGAGTTTTAGGATGTACTCTACAATGTAGATGGAAACAAAATGATGGAAAGATTCATTGGATCTGACCTAAACCTAAGATCTACGGTGATGATTAAGCGGCAATAAATTGAGCTACCTGATTAGAGAGGTATAAGTTTAACCTAATTATAGGCTATGATGAGGGTGGTATGTGGTATTCAGTTGATTGGCAAAATTTAAGCAGAAGGAAGAGAAGGCTGAAGAGAGTGGTATAGGAATGCACAGTTGTGATTTCTTGAAGGATTTACGAGTAGATTAGAGTGATAGAGATGACAATGAAGGCCAGCCAGTGAATTAGCATTTGAGATATAATTGGATATGTATTTGAAAAGTAAGTTTTATGTTTCAGATCACAATTTGTTGTAACTTTCTAACCATTGTATTAGTTGCAAAATCCTTTTAAACAAGGTTAACCTAACAGTCATGTTGTTAAATCCTTTAATCAAGGTGACATTCTAATGGAATGGTCTAAGCCCTCTAACAAGGTTCACTTCTAACAGAGTGATTAAATCCTTTAACCGGGTCACATTTAAAAGTGTGTATTATAATCTTTAACTGGGTTGGCTTTTCACAGAGCTCACTTCATAAGAGTGAAAAATTAGTAGCATGTTACTGGTGATTTTTCCCATATTGGTTTTCCATGTTAAATCCTAGTGTCATATTTGTGTAAATTTTATTTTATGTGTTGTACTATTAAGAGTTTTATGTTCTACAAATTGATTATAGTAGGACAGTAGACTGCAAGTTTATATTGTTGATCATATGTTATAGAGACCGAGTGAGTTACTAAGTGGATCTAAGTTGGTCGAAGTATTTGAAAGTTCAATTGGTACATATGGACCTTGGGTAACTGATTGTCATGCCCAAAACTAGGGAAAAACAAACACAAAAATTTAAATTTACTTTTAATAAAAATTGAGCATAACCCCTAACCCCTTGAACACAAGAGCAATATAATCCCCCTTTATTTTGATAATAATTTAAGATTTAACATAAACTATACCATTGAATCAATTGAGTAAATCCATCTCTCTAATAGACTAATCAATACTTAAGACAAAATCCCTAATAATTAGATTTCCAAATCTCACAATTATAAATTATCCTAAACAACTAATGTTAGGTATTCATTTAAAATGATTAACTACTATATTGATAAATGGTTTCATTATCAATTAAAATTAAAACATGAAAACAAATCCAACCATCCTCAAAACACTAAAGTTATCTACCCAATAAATTATGCTACTTCATAGAATGAGTTTATGTATATGTCTAAAATATTACACAAAGGGATTAAGAAACATAAGGGAATTTGACCTCATTAACTAACTTGACCATCTACTAAATTACTTCTTAAACTAACCTAACTATCAAATGATCTCTAACTAACCACTAAATTATAACTACAATATTAAATCAATCTATATATGCACCCCATGCTACTCAAAATTTAGAATTAAAAAATAGTAAAGAATATACTAAATTAAACTATCAACAATCTACCCATAATACTAACCTATCTAGCAATCTAAGCTAACTTTCCATTAACCCCTAACTAATAATCTACCCTTTTGCATGACAAGACAAGTGCATGGGCTTCAAAATTTGCAAATGGGGAGAGTGGTTGACAAGACATTGCATTGGGGACCACCCTACAACCCACCTACTAACTCCCCTCCCAAGATTTTGCATGGCATAGGAGAAGAATTTTGCAGCAAGGAAAGGGGACAACAAGGGCACGATTTGCAAGGAGGAGGAGATGATGTTTGCTGGGACCCACAAAAAGATTTCTCATTCCCCCCAAGGTAATTTGAATGGGAAGGGTTGACTTGGGTTGCAGGACATGTCAGAAGTTTGGGGAAAGGTGGACCACAAGGGAGGTGGCGCCACTACCAAGTAGTGTAGCCCTTTTTCAAACTGATTTAATTTTTTTTTGACTTAGTACAACAAATATTTAAGAAAAAAGGTAAGAGATAGAGGTGGGGCCTACGGAAAGGGGTAAGAACAAGGTGAGTTTAGCTTGGATTAAGGGTTAAATCACATGGTTATACTAATGAGTTTCAATTATAAATTTGATTAAGGGAAAAGCACATTGGGAAAGGAATATTCTTTATGGTAAGGAGAATATTTCATTTCCCATACAAATTCTAGAGAACATTTTTGCTCTAAATCTGGAAAATGCTATGGGCTTTGTTTGATACAAGCTCTTCTATTTTGTTTACTTAGTTCATTTTTTTTTGCAATAGATCATAGTGTGTATTAGAATAGATTTATTGAACAATATACAAGAGGGACTAATATTATTTGTTTAATTTCATATTAAAATGCAAACTAATTGGATTGGTTTTTCATAGCAAGGATAGTTCTTTTTCACAAGAGATGCAAATGAAAAGGAGATTCCTATTTTTTTTTGTTGAAGGGAGTTGGATCTATGGAGGTTTCAAGATGCAAAATTCCTTAAGATTGTAGAGAATAAAACTACAATATTGTTCTTCTCTTTCAATATTGGGTATCCTTCTATACATGGATGATTAACTTATTTTCTTTTAGAAATTAAAATGTAATATTCATGAACTAAAGATTCTATCTTTTACAATATGGTAATCTTACAATCAACTTTTCAACATCTTCAAGATGATAAATTTACACAATACTTGGATGGTACACAACATATTTTCCTTTAATGAATCATTACATAAAGAAGGAGATATCTCCACATCTAGCTTAAAAGCTTCAAACATGAACCTTACAACAATCAACAAAAATGGATTTCAATACAATGAGTGACTATGCAACATTGAAGTTGCTTGCACACAACAACCCCCAAATAGGGATTTCTTTTTAGCTTCATTCACCATCTTTATGACTTCAAAAACCTATAAATTTCATGAGGGATACCATGGGAAGCTCACCTCCCAACCAAGGCCTCAAGGAGGCCACCCCCGAGCTTGGAGAACCAAGGTTAAACAAGGTTTCACATCCAAATTTCTACAACATTTTATATGCACAAAAACAACAATAAACTCTCAATCAAGGTCTCACAAATGAGTTTTACAAACCCATTGAAGTAGGGTGAAGGTGGGCTTTTCCAAGGAGGAGAATGCCATTACAATTTCCAAATTTCTCTACAAGAGTTTTTCTCCATGCCTTTGCAAGGCTACATTGACATTCCTTCCATATGCACATTGGCTATTTATATGCCAAAACATAATATTTCCAACATGGCTTCATAGATCCCATACTCCATGAAATTATCCCTCTTCTCTAAGAGAAGAGACTCTCACTACAATGGAGAGCCCAACTAACCCCTTCACCCAAGGCCACTTCTTCCCTTCCCAAAGGGTGAGTAATGCCTTAACTCCC
>MU227059.1:751018-774079 GCA_018584345.1 Thuja plicata
ACTACAATGGAGAGCCCAACTAACCCCTTCACCCAAGGCCACTTCTTCCCTTCCCAAAGGGTGAGTAATGCCTTAACTCCCATGAACAACACTCCCAATCCAAAGAAACAAAAGTTGATACAAAAATTCAAATGCATTTCCTACCCAACACATGACAACAAAATTTACATACTACAACACTACACAAGATTACATACAAGAATCCCATACAAGATTTCATATTCATAATATAATACATCCAAATTTTCTTACAACAAATCAAGCGCTCCATGGCAAGAGAAACCAACCTTCCAAATGTGTTATGGCAAAATCAAACTTGAGAAGAGCCAAAATCCTTATCTTTCCTCCTTTCAAAACCCTAATTGTCTGTAAAATTAGAGAATGGGTGAACACCCACTAAGTCTCCCAAAACCCTCTAAAATGACCCCCAAAAGTGTACTCAAGAACTACCAATAATGAGATATGACAACTAGCCTTTTTGTCTCCCCTCTTAATTGTGAGTTTAGCAAGGAGTGTGGGACAAGTTAGATGCAAGAGACCATCTCTATTTTTGCCACTTTTGAAAAGTAGGCATTTTGAAGAGTCATAATGGTGACCTAGGTTTCTCCCATAGGTAAAAACTACCCCTAACCCAAGGAACCCCCTTAGGGTTAACTAATTTTGGTCAAAAATACACTCTAGGGTCACTTTTAATCCCTCCAAAGTACCCGTAAGGTTCAAATCCGAGTTCCAACATGATGTGATCCTTACAAGGCATCTATATGCAAGTGATTAATATAATATCATATAAGGTTAAGTGATTCTTTCCCTTGAGCCCTAATTGACATGTCACTATAATACAATAAGGGTCACATTACAACCCCTTATTGGATTAAACCTTGGCTTACTCAATTCACATGTGTTTAGCCCTGATGGTTCCCATTCTTGCACACTAAACTTTGAGCATCAATAGTCCAAGATGATAAAATTATATGCAATATATATTTTCAATTTATAATTTGCAACATTAATCTATAAGCAAAATTAAGCCCCTAATTGAAATTTTCATACATAAATATTTAAAACATAAGAATTCCTTAATCACCATGACATAACATCCATGAAATAGTCAAGTCTAATCATGATTCGGTCTTCTCATCAATTCATTGATCTAAACATATATAATCAAAATCAACCACCTGTTCTAGGTTTAATCCATATCAAAATATAATCCACACAATATAATCATCATCATAACATAATATCATGAGTCTCTGTCAGGATAACAAAAAGTGTATCAATGTATCAAAATATAAAGTGTCAAAGTGTGATCGAGCAGTAAAGCTATGATGGGTCGGGGTGAGGCCTCACATCCTCCCCCACTAGGCATGAACTTCCTCCTAGAGTTCATAAAAAATATATGGTACTAAGATCTCATCTGCGCTGCATCCTCCCATGAAGCTGTGACCTCATCATAACAGTCCCACTGGACCCTAACCTGGTCCAGCTCTCGGCCTCAAAGTGCAAGGGTCTATCAAGTTATAATGCGAATGGGCTCTAGTGCTAGCTGTCAGTTTGACTCCACCTGCAAGGCATCCCAATCTATAATATGAGACTCCTCATAAATATATTTCTGTACCACAGATACATGAAACACATCATGGATGCGTGACAGGCTGGGTGGCAAGACTAAATAGTAGGTAACTGGTCCTATCCTTTCCAATATCTCGAAAGGTCCAACAAAGCGAGGCGCTAACTTAGAGCCCTTTCCAAAATGGATTGGACTCTTATGCGGGCGCACTCTCAAAAAGACCCTATCTCCAACCATATACTCACGATCAACCCTCTTCACATCTACATACTTCTTCTGTCAATCCTAAGCCTCCTTAAGGCATTGTCTAATCAAGACAACCTACTGCTCCATATCCTTGACCAACTGAGGTCCAATAGATACTCTATCCTCGATCCTGTCCCAACTTAGTGGAGTCCTGCATGGTCTACCGTACAAGGCCTGATATGGTGGCATACCTATAGAAGAATGATGCCCATTATTATAGGAAAACTTGGCCAGATGTAGGTATTCCTCCCACTTGACCTGATGGTCCATCACATACATTCACAACATGTCCTGCAATACCTGGTTAACCCTCTCGGTCTGGCCATCTATCTGAGGGTGATATGCTGTACTAAAATTGAGCCTAGTGCCCAACGCTGCTTGTAACTCTCTCCAAAAGGCTGATGTGAACAAGGAGTCTCTATCAGAGATGATCTTATGGGGAATGCCATGAAGTCTGACAATATCCCACAAAAAGACTTGAGCTACGTCTTATGTTGTGAATTTAGTACGCATGGGTGAGAAGTGGGAAACCTTGGTCAATGTGTCGACTGTCATTAAGATAGAATCATGGCCACGAGAAGACATAGGGAGACCAAAAATGAAGTCCACTGATTCACCCGCCCTCTCAGTTATTATAAATCATTATAACACATGGTCCATGACTGCAAAGAAAAATGCCTAGTGCTTCTCCATAAGATAATGTATAGAAGTATGGGAGATGAAAAAAAGATAAAGAACCATTAAAAACTTCATAATATTTCACTGACTCAACCAAACCTTCAAAAGAATGATACAAATGTCAGCACTAGGGAAATCCCGAAAGAGAGTGCTAATGAAAGTGGACTTTTCTTTTCAAGTTCTAGAAGAGTATAAATGATTCAAAGATGTTGTGGGTGTATAGAAAATGGTGAAGGAATGATAGATAGGAGGGGACCCAATTACTCCGTCCATTTAGAAATAGACTAAAATGATGATTGCACAAGGGGATATTTCAAATCAAATGTGGTCCAAATAATTTCATAGACCAACTAACCATACACCTGTACTACCTTAGAGGGACTATTGTCTTCAAGGAAGGTGGTTCAAAAAATTTCATAGATAGGTATAGAAAGTAATAGCAACCTTCCACTAACTAACCCAATCAACATCCAAGAAACAAGAAAATGGCTCCTCTAGATGTTCCCAAAACCCAAGGCTTTAAAACACAAGGTTGGCGACTCTAAAAACCATTCTCGTGCTTACCAAGTGATCTTTTATCATCATACCCTTATAAGGTTTATTGATACATTCACAACTATTGTTACCTCCACATGCATTTGACTAATAGTGACAACATTGGTTTTTATTCCTCTGACCCCATACCTTGGGATCACATCACCATGAAAGAATGAGATTTATAATATTACCAATTTGCAATTTTTTCCATGGAGGGATTGGAAGATATGCAATTTTGGATGTCCACTGGATACCCTAATAAGGGTTTGGACTCACAATCACAAAAACCACGATAACTCTCTCAAACTTAATACTCTCTCAAACTTGATTCATTCGAGAGTAAAATAAAATCCTCTTCCAAACATGTGTCATTTGTGGCACCAAATTCCTGTACAGAAAAGAACAAGGCCTTGTAAGTCGAGAAAATAGTGAAATTCTCAGAAAAATAATGCTCTTTATTAATTTTTCCTTCAAAATTCAATGACAATCTCCATCCTCAACCCAAAGAAGATATATTAAGTCATTACAAACCCTCACCAACTATTTTAACCAACTTTCAAATTAGTTGGTCGTCTGGTAAAAAAATGCAACTTTTTGCACCAAAATTGCAAAGTTGCTCATTGCAACTTTTGAGCAATTTTCACAACATTTGCAATTTTCAACCAAATGATCTCCTATCAAACTAGGAATCCTCAAACATTCTAACTATGACAGAAAACCATTAATTACATCAATTTCATCACTTTTGGCCACCTTTGGAGGTGTTGAGTAGTGTTGACCTATTCAAGACCAGTGCATGTACCACCAAATAGGTATTTGTCAGATCTGTCTTCCTCGAGTGAGGGAAATTCAGGAAGAGATGAGGAAAGTGAGACATGTAGTAGGTCTAAAGAGGGAGAAACAATAGAGGTCAAAAGATTAGAATAATATTCTGTAAATGCATGTAATTGTTTCTTTCTAAAGGGGGGTCATGTTCTTATAATGATGAGAGCATAGGTGACATCGAGGTGTCCTTGAGATACAAACATCTATAGAAATAATGGATAGCTAAGGAACTTCCTCCAATAAACACTGATTTTTGTGTCAATGAGAGGATATATCACATAACACCATCATCATTACATGGTTTGGGCCTATTTTGCATAGATGACATAAAGGTCTGTTATGAAAAAGTTATTGAATTGATGGAGTATGTCAGACCCTATTATAGTTCCAAAGATTAGATGTAGCTGGTTCAATATACACAAAGTATGCATAGTTATGCACTATCAAAAAATTATATACAACTAAAAGATAAGGATCAAAATAAAGGAGCGACTATGTACATTGGCAAAATGCCAAAAGCATCAAGGAATATTGCAGGGTTTATAAACAATACATGACCTAGGTCAAAAAATAAGAAACCCAATTGCATATACGAGGCGCATGAGGGAAACCGTGCATTCATATGTGCAATAAAATCAATAACTGCAAGGCAAGAGTTGCTAATCGATTACAATTTGAATCACATAGATACAACCATAGTTACTATGGGGGGTGTACATACTATATACCATTTTAATCAACCTCCAATTAATGATTCTAATATACTATTTTATTATTATTTTTTTTACGAAGTCTATTGGTTTCATTTCAACAACGTTATTTTATATTAGATTTTTTTCACAGCGGGACATTGATCATAGGGGAAGGCTCCGTCTAGAATTATAGATCACGATGCATCTTCTCGCGCTTCTACTCGACAAGTTTACCACATTGTAGTTATACAAATTAGATATGAGAAAAATGTTTTATTATTATGTTTTTATCGTAAGTTTATTGGGTTAATTTCGATAATATTTTTAATATTCTTGTCGTAGTCGGATGATCGTGGAAAGGAACTAGCAGTAGAGGAGAGCATCCATAGGGAGGTGTAGTCACTATTATGCGATGATGACATCACATATTCCACAAACTCTCTGGATATGACAAGGAAGACCCAAAAAAATTCAATGAAGAAATTCTTTAGTTGTTATTCATAGTGCCTGAAATAGATGAGATAAGAGAAAGGGCTAAAATATTGGCTGAGAGAGCAAGAAACTTGCAAGTAAGTTGTAATGAGATCTTCAATTATAACATAATTTCATTGATGGTTTTATATTTTGTACTCTTTTATGTCATGAACTAAAATATGTGTTGTTTTTACAAGATTTTTTGTGTCCTCGTGATGTTGTTGGCCATGATCAGGGTACTATAGGTGTTTCTCAGGGAGTAGGGGTTGGTACAAGTATCGATCCTAATCTCCCTATGCATACATCACATCATACAACCCCATCATCCATGCCTATATTGTCGACTGAAATGCCGACAACACATGAGATGCAAACATCGAGTAGTGCACCCTCTGGCAGTAAACACATGTCAAAACATGCACCAGGACATGTACCTAGTATGTAGAGGCCACTACTACTAGTGATGTTTTAGCGTTATTTCCTGGATCTTCCTATATTACTAGTATTAGAACATTTTCTGACACATTTGTGGTGACCGAGGATTTCATTCTCATAATGAGAGAGAAGGTCCTAGGTACTTTAAAATGGTTTAATTATTATTATAGATAATCCAATTGAAATTTACTTATTGATCACTCTTTGTGGACTAATGATCCCATGATCTTTTTGCAGGAAATGATGTTTTTATATAAACATCTAAATGATATTGTATTGGAGATATTTGGGCCCACCATACGTACATGGTGGAATGCCCAAAATCAAGGTTTAAAAGATGAGCTCATTAACCATTTAGTTGTGTTGTTTGGTTATAACACATTCAACCGAACCAAGGTCCTTAAGAAAGTTAGAAAATTTCTAAAGTATGTGAGGGACCAATATAGGTCACATTTAGAGAAGAACAAAAAGTATGAGCGCTCCCCATGATTTCAGAGAGGGGGTGGAAGGACCTGGTGTCAGATGGAAAGGAGAAAGCTGAAAAGAAAAAAAGAAATACACCATCGGGCCAAGGAAGGTATGTGATACTATCAACAATGTAATTATATACTTATTACTCTTTCTTTTTACATAATCTAACGCATTTCAAACTTTTCATAGGTTGCTCGACACATCAAAGGTAACAAAGGGAAGAATAGAAAAACATGGACAACACAAACTTGGCTCTGGTGGTTATATACAATTAGCCGCATGAATTATAAGTATCAATAAATGAAATATTGCATCCAAATAATAAATTGCAAACAATTTTGGTTTTATCACACTATAGAATAAAAATTCATGATCTTATGCAAAAATACAGGGCTTTGAATTCAATAGAGTGCCCACAAAAGAGGACCTAAAGGTTGCCTTCCAACAAGGCTATGGAGTCGTGTTTGAATGCCTAAGACTCTTGACTACGCAGGTAAATAAACTCAATGAAGTTTATTTAAAATTAAATACTTGTGCAATCTATTCAATATTAATTTCCACCATAAAGTAATTTTGTGCCTATTTGTATTAAACAAGCAAGCAATGATAATACTGCACCTGACATTGTAATGCAACATGGTGAGGGCAGATCACAACCTATAGATGAAGGTCATGATGTGAATCTTGGTATTGGATGTATTCATGCGCGATACAAAATGCAATATGGATTAATACAATTAAACATATTTAATTTCAATTGGTGTATTAATTTATGTAACCTTCTGTGTTCAAACTTTAGAGCATTTAGAGCATGCTCAACATGTTGAGCATGATCAGGATAGACAAGATCAAGAACATGATGTGGCCCCATTAGGTAAAGAGGACCATTCAAATGGTCTTTTAAACATACTTAATTGTAATTGGTGTATTAATTAATGTAACCTTTTGTGTTTCAACTTTAGAGCATATAGAGTGTGATCAACATGTTGAGCATGACCAGGCTAGACAGGATCACAAACATGATGCGACCCCTTTAAGTAAACATGACCACTCTAATGTTCTTTTAAACATATTTAATTACAATTGGTGTATTAATTAATGTAACCTTTTTCGTTTCAACTCCAGAGGATTTAGAGGGTGTTCAACATGTTCAACATGAGGCTATAAGAAAAGATCAGGAACATGATGTGGCCCCATCAGGTAAAGAGCACCACTCTAATGTGCTTTTAATTAATGAAATACTTATAACAATCATAATAAAGCATATCAATTTAACATTTCTTTTTTATTGCAGCAGATCCCCCTTGTAGTTGCCTCCACGTCGTAAGTACCCGACTAGGCATACATTAAGATCATGAGTAGAGGTTAGAAGAAATAAAGGGGGGAATGGTGATTTACAAAATGATACTCCAATGGCTCTTTATTTAGCTGCAAAATAGAAACCAAAAAAAGGTGATTGAAACATACTTTTGACAACCATATTTTTGATAATATGTTTACTTCTGTAACTTCAAACATGACTATGTTTCTATGTGCTCTTGCATTTAATGTATACATAGTTCACAATCAATGAATCTTTGTAATTCCTCTTTATATCACTTTTTAAACAATTACTATTTCTATAGAAGCTATAATGATTAAGTTAAATTCTTTCCAATTTTATTTTCTCCTCTTTTCCTCTTTGTAGCTGACGTACTCAGTGACTAGCTTACTCCACTAGTGTCTTGTTGATCATACCTTTATACATTCCTTAGACATATATCACTGATGTATTATTAACATTGCTACCTCATTTAGTTTCTCTAGCTATTGCAACTATGAACAACCAAGCTACATCTTCCTTTAGTTAACACAATACTTAGAGGTACATTTTATTATCAGGAGATACTTACAATATGTATTTCAACATTTTATTTCCTTACTCCAGATGAAAAGTATGAAGTTGTTGAGCATGCAATGATTATAGTAACCAACCAAGTTGGTGTTGACATAAACCTAGCAACATCACATGAATGTATATTTTCTCCACTACAATTTGTAGCAGGCCTTGGAACCAGAAAATATGCTTCCATACAAAGGGCTATTTTGAGGGCTAGAAGGGTTTACAGTCCTAGATAATTGTCTTTATAAATTTGCTACTGGTTTTTTAAGGGTTAGAGGGGCTGGACAAGAAACTTCTGGGAACCATGTTATGGATTTGTTGGACGATACTAGAATGCATCCACAGTCATATGAACTAGCCAAGAAAATTGTTGAGGACATATATTGTTCTACAACAATAGCACCACATTGAATTGAGTTGTAAGAATTTTTATATTTAATACAAATTATTGGGTACAACCTCTTACCCATAAAAAAACAAAACAATAGAAATACTTTAATGACATTTTAATCATATAGTGGTTGTCATTTCTTATAGTTCCTATCAAATAAATATCTAGGAGAGAGTATTATCTGTCCAAGCTTGAAAGGGCCTACCCACTTGATGGTAACTCTGAAAACTATTTGATGGAGTTTATACTAACAAGGATATTGTGGAGGGAGGAAATGACCATAGGTATTTTTCTAGCTTCCTTCGACTTGGGAAAACACTTTCAATTGGGGGAGGAGACATTTGAAGATCTTGATGAGGTTTACTTAACACAATATTAAGTATATCATGACTCGGAATTTTTCAATTCATGACTTGAAATTTACTTTGAAGGCTTGAATGTTTTTACTGAGATTGTAAATTTGAAAATATAGGTCATAGATAGATATGCGGATACACTCATTAAAAATTTGAAGGCAATCCTTGATTACATGAAATTCAGGAGAGGAAAAAAAGTAGAGGTTTATGATGCACTACGAAAGAAAAAATATATAAATGCAACAAGAATTCCATATTATATATATATTTCTCATGAACTATTTCCATAGAAAGGGCTATGTTGAGGGTCGGAAGGGTTTATAGTCGCAGAGAATTGTCTTTATAAATGTTGTTTCTTTTTTAAGGGTTAGAGGGACTCGACAAGCAACTTCTGGGAACCGTGTTATGGGTTCGTTGGATAATACTAGAATTCATCCAAAGTCATATGAACTAGCCAAGAAAAGGGTTGAGGACATATATTGTGAAGATGTTGGACAAGATATAGATGATATGGATGAGGAAACAAATGAAATGGTTGTTGAACATGTCAAAAAATATACCCACATGTTAAAGGCCCTTGATATTGATGAATATGCTAGAAGTGTGGAACAACAAACATCCAATAAAAAGTGGGAAACCCTTGCTGACATAAAGAGTGAATTGTTACAAGGATTTAAGGATTTGCGATCGCCATATAAAGAGGGTATTGGCTAAATAGTCAACTAAATACCCCCTTGGTAAGATACACATTTTAGTTTGTTGTTTAGATGTTACTAGGTAACGTCTAAACATCAAACTAAAACTCGTATCTTACCAAGAGGGACACTTAGTTTTTTTTTTTCAAATGCCTTTATATATTTGATGTTTTAGTTGGCTATTTAGCCAATACCCCTATAAAGAGCCATCCTAGGATGAGGAATTGTATCTGCTGACTGGAGAAAATGAAGAGACCCATTCAGTGTGAAAAAATTGTCCAAGAAACATCCCATAGAGTCCTAAATAATCATGTAATTTGTGATATGGAATTAGCTTGATAGAAAAAATATTTAAGGACAAGCTTTCTGACGATAGAGATATAGATCCAGTAGAAAATATTGTAGAAGGAAACATCCTTACCTATTGGGTGAAATCTATGCAGAAAGCAATGTACCTAGTTGAATTGACTTGCAAAGTGAGTGCGCTGAGGAGTGATAACTTTCAGGGTGAAGAGAATAAGAATAAGGAGGTTAAGGATCCTTATTATGTGAAAGAGGATTCCATTTCTCAAAGT
Organism: Thuja plicata; assembly: GCA_018584345.1. Lineage (NCBI taxonomy): Eukaryota > Viridiplantae > Streptophyta > Pinopsida > Cupressales > Cupressaceae > Thuja > Thuja plicata. Next base: position 760,846 of record MU227059.1, read on the forward strand.
GAACAAGAGAATGGAAGGAAATAAAAGAAGCTTGCAAAAAGATATTTCAAACCTCAGATGATTGTGTATCCACGCTTCCTAAATATTTTAGAGGATGAAACCATTAAGGTATGTTTTCAATTATAAAGGAATTATGTTTTGTATAAGCAAAGTGATCAAGTATATTAATGTAGAACAAAGTTATACAACAATATAAATTCTTCAGTGACATTTTAATCATAAAGGGGAAGGATAGGAAGTAGTGGTGGCAGTAGTAGTGCTGGCTGGAATGAAGGAAGATATGGTGGTTTTGGTATAGGTGGAAATAAGGGCAGGGGTGGAGGTATGAGAGGTAGGTGGATTGAGGATGGAAGAAATACATGGGGAAGAAGTGATGGAAGAGGTAAAGGGTTTGAAAGGGGTGCCCATGAATCAAATATTAACAATAGGTGGGGGCAAAATTATGCTAATGCATGGGGATACAAAATTGAAGAATGTGGCAATAATTCTAGCAACAAAATTCCCACATCTCTTGCTAGAGGAGCTTGGACTATGAACTCTGGGAACGTGGGTTGAATAGATAGGGAAGTGATGGGTGGGATACTGCAAAATTGAGTGATGGTTGGAATTCTTCTAAATTTAGTGATCGTGATCCTACATTGAAATATAGTACAGGCCAACAAGAGAGTCTCAGTAAAGGTGGTCCTGAATAAATTTTTTTAAACTGCAGGGTTTTGTCAAAATTGCAACGTCAATATCCTAACGAACCACAATAATGTGAGACAAGGTTATTGTACACATGAAGTTGTTTTTATCGTAATGACAAATAAAATTTGCTCCATCTCGTCGGAAACTAGATGAAAGTTTGGTATTTTTCATCAATTTCAAACGGGTTTTCTATTTCACAACCCTTGTTTTATGTCTTTGCAAAATAATGATGGCTTCGCTATTTCACAAAATAACGAACAATGAAACAATGAACAATGTTTTTTTCGTCGATTTCAAATAGGTTTGCTATTTTGCAACCCTTATTTTCTGTCTTTGTGAAACAATGATGGTTTCACTATTTTACAAAATAACTAACAATGAAACAACTAACAATGTCTTTTTCATCAAGTTTACAACGAACACCTCAATCATTTTCCTTGGAAGACCGACGATTTTGGGTCGTTGTTTCGACATAAAATTAAGTGGTCGTTAAAGAGATAAAATTCCAATGACAAAATTCAAGTCAAGGTTTCATCGGTAAGTTAACAATATTTTGTCGATATGTCACCAAACATGCATAAAAAATAGAGTCAAATCCTATAGTGTGGGAATCAAAAATTTGAAACTGCAGAATAAAGCACTAGTGGAAAAACTTATATGAAAAATGCTTAACAACCCCTCCCTAAAATGGGTTAAAATCTTAAATCATAAATACCTAAGAGGGGAAGACACATTTGGGATATATAGAGTTTCTAACCCGCCTAAATGATCTTAAGTTTGTAGCTTTCCGTTGGAATGTAGAGAACTTGTATTGGGATAGTTAACTTGGGATATTAGGTCAGGTGACAAGGCCCTATTTTGGAGTGATTCTTATGGAGGGCACAAAGCAATAGAGGAATTAATGGATGTAAATAATAGCAGAGATAAACTAGAAGCATTATGGGGCTACCATGTAAAAGATTACGTAAAATGCCCGAGTAGGGACCCCTCCCTAGGACAGAAGTGGAAGATGGTGGAAATTTTGAATTTGCCAAGAGATAATCTTGAATCCCTCAAGAATATCCTAGGAGATAGAAATATAGTTATTAGGAGAGGTAATGATAAATTGATCTTGGAAGAATCCAAATCAAGAGACTATAACGGAAGGGAAGGGTATAACTATCTGATGAAACATCAAAAATATCTCCTAACAGAACTACCTATAAATATTTGTTGGAATAAAGACTTTCTACCAAAGGCAGGGGCTTTCACATGGGTAGCATCACAAGGCAAAATACTTACAACAAATTGGTTCACAAAAAAAGGTTGTGAGGGTCCAAATAGATGTCCTTTATGTGAGCTCTAGGGAGAATCCATAGATCATTTATTGTTAGGCTGCCAGTACACTAACCAATGTTGGAAATGGCTATGCTCCAAGCTTGGCTAGAAGACTTCCTCTCCCAAGGATTTTTTATGTCCACTACAAATTTGGCCCAACCTTTTTAGAAACAGTTTCTATAACAGGTTATGGATTATTGCCCCCTCCATTCCAATTTGGGAAGTATGGAAGGAAAGAAATAGAAGGGTTTTTAAAGAGGAAAAATTACAATGGAAACAACTAGTTAGCAAGATAGAAGCGGTCCTAATAGAAGTAATTAATAGAATAATTACCTACCATTACAAGAAAGATGCATTTTTCACACATTGGGATGAAAAGACGAGGAAAGAGTGGGAAGGCTTGAAAATCCCATCTTACATAGGTTTAGGAGAAACAAATAATAAGCATAAATGATTAGATACCATATGGAATCCACCAAAGCATAACAAGTATAAGCTCAACTTTGATGAAGCTTCTAGAGGAAATCCAAGCCCTTTAGGTATTGGATGCAACATCCATAATTGGAATGCAGAGGAAATTGTGAGGTTGGATAGACCTATTGGGATATAAATAAATAATATTGTTGATATGAAAGACGGTACAGAGCGTCTCTTGCTATGTAAAGATTTACTCATAGAAAAACTAGAAATAGAAGGCGATTTTGCAATCATCATTAATGCATTAAGAAAAAATAGTACGCCAAACTAGAAACAGGGTGCACTGCTAGAAAGGGGTACATAGTTATTAATTTTTTTTTAAAATACACCATGAATCACATCTAGCGTGAAGGTAACATAAAGACATATAGATTAGAAAATAGGGAGACAAATAAAGATTATATAGAAATCATTCAGTGACCCAACTAATGTATTCATAGTGGAGAAGTGCACTCAAATTCTGCACTCAAATTTTAGCAAGTTGTAAAAAGCATAAGTTGGATAATATGTCACATTGTATGATGTTAAAACTCTAAAGTGGAATAATAGAACATTAGTCCAAAGTAAGGTAGAGGATGGCTAGGTATAAGGTATATGTTGAGTCTATAAAGAAATCAAAGAAGTTTTCTGAAAATTGTTACATTATGCCCCTAAAATTAAATATAAGAATGAGTACTATCAAGGAAGGAGGAGAGAATTATAAGTCCATAGAGAAGTAATATATCTCCTCAACTGAGAGAGGGTATCATTTTCCAAAGATATCAAATAATTGTAAAACACTTTAAACAATAAGTGCTGGATTCTCATTAAGCAACAATCAATCCTCTTTAAAAATTTGTAGTGCTGATATATGATTATGTTTAGCTGATCATTCGAAATATAGCTTCTTTTATTATTATCTCTATAGGTTGTTAAGATCCAGGTTAGTCTTTATATTATAGTTCACTCTGCACTATATAGTCCCTATATAATTTGTATCCTAGAAAATATTATATATTAAGACTCCTTAATATATCATGGTTATGTATTTGGGGGAATTTAGACTTATCATATAAGTTTGGCAATGATACTTCATATTTGAATGGCTATGAGGGGATTCTAACCTCTTCATAAGTGGATAGATATTTGTCTAATTAATCATTTCTCATCTTTATATTATAACACTCTACACTGTATAGTCCCTATATTTGTATCCTAGAAAATATTATATATGAAGCCTCCTTAATATATCATGGTTAGCTATTTGGGGAATTAATACTTATCGTATAAGTTTGGCAACGATACTTCATATTTGAATGGTTATGAGGGGATTCTAACCTCTTCATAGGTGGATAGATATTTATCTAATTAATCATTTTCTCGACACTTCATAATATATTTGGCAATGATTAAATGAAACCCAGAGATAGATTGCCCTAATTGGAACAATCCAAAACTCCCAACGACTTTAAGAAGCAATTACATCTGATGTTTGAAACATTAGTTTCCTGCTCCTTGCTTTGAGAGTTGCTTAGGATTATCTGTCATTATGGTGACCCCAGTAAACTTAGAAGTAAGAATAAGAAAATGATGTTTGACACAGAGATTAAGGTGGAGAGAATGAAGATCTTTTTATTCATGCATGGTTTGGTCATTAGGGTTGTGTTTAGGGCCCTAGGGCATGAGTTTGTGTCCAACGATGATAGATTCAGAGAAAATTTGAATATTCCCTCCATGTTTATTGCTACAATAATACATATTTACAAAGATAGAGATGCTATCAGAAAACTCTAATGTTGTTTATTCAAGAAAGTGATTTTAGTTGATATGGACAGGGTCCTTGTCAACATCTGTGAGGATTTGACCATCTCCAAACCTAGATATTACAACAAGCTGATGATTAGGAATAAATCAATGCCAACTTATCCTATTATGGTTTCAGACGACATGGAGGAATTCATAGCTAGGAAAACACTCATTCGGAGAAATTTGGATTTCTTGATGTATCTCGTGCATGTAAAAAGTCATTGAGCAACAACTGGTTCGACGAATACATGCTTGAAGATGAAGTCAGAGCTTCAAACATTGAAGAAGCACAAGATTTTGAGAGGAATCATTTGAGGATTTTGAGGAGGGGTCAAGATCCTCATCCAAGGTGCTGCTAAAAGTAATGATGTCTTGTGCCCTTGACAAGAAAGGAAAAAGTCCTAAAATGGGATAATCGATGGTTGCCCAAATTTTGTATCATTGGGTTGGGCTAAGATCTATTATGTATACAGTTATAATAGAATTCTTAGGGTTTGGTCTTGGTGTCTATAGGGGGCTTGTATACTTATTATTGTGTTTATTGTGCATATATAGGGCTTTTGGGTTTCGATCTATTGGTCCAGAGGATAGTCTATGATATTGGATGTTTATATTGTTGAAACGTTATGGAAAGAGAGAGAGAGAGATCACAAGTTTAATACTAAGTTTTACCTCACATAATTCTAAATTAACCCTAATCTTATTATTAACACTAAATTTAATTATAATTGAAACTAATTTACAATTCAAATTAATTATAATTATATTACAAAACCAAAAAAATACATCATTACAATTATAATTATAAAAAAAAAATAATAATTTTATAATGAACTATAATTAGAAAGTATTGACCATTATTGACCCTTACACTTGTTTTACTCCTTTTAATATAAAAAACTTTTCATTTTAATTTTCATTTAGTCTAATTTTTCAATTAAATTAACCAATCATATTACAGGACTTAAAAAATTAAATGTAATTTCTATAGTTTATATCTATTTTTCATTTCCCATGATTATATAAATCTTATTTTTTTTTAATTTGATTGATTTATACTAATTTTGATAAGTAGAAAATTCTATTTTCCCAAAGAAAAATCAAGATTTTTTTTGCACAATGAAACGCTCGCACGATGGATGGGTACATTGTCCGGCTGTAAAAACCAATGACAACTATTAGTTTCAGACTTGTTAGAAACTAATGAATTAAAGAATGCGGACAGATTTAATGCATTTGGGCCATACATTTGTTAGTGTTATATTATATTAAATTTTATAAAGTATAATATTTTTTTTTATTATATTAATTATTTATATTATATTTGTTTTATTCTATATATTTTTATATTGTATTAATTATTTTTTATAATATGTGTAGACACCCTAAAATGGACAGGCTTGCGACTTTACATTAAAAACACTAATTTTCATCTATTAATTAATGATTTTTTAATCATTAATTAATCATCTATTTTCCTCTAATTTCATTCCCCAAATCATCTAATCAAATCCCCAAAATTAATTAAATAATTAATTTTATTTAATTAATTAGCTTTAATTGATTAATTACTATTATTTAATTACTTGAACTCAATTTCCTATAGTTTAAAATCAAATATTTAAACTTACTAATTAAATTCTTCCAATTAAGTTAATTTAATTTCATCAAATAAAGTAATTCTTAATAAAAAAAGAATTCAATTATCTCACATGTTGAAAACAATTATTAAATAAATGAATTAAATATTCATTTATTTTCAAAGAGATAACTCCAATCAGATTCCATAAGTTACTCCACCCATCTCTCCAGTCCACATGGGTAACTTCACCCACCTCTTCAGTTCAAAAAGGTAATTCATAAGTAGCCCTTCAGTTAACCAAACTCTATCTCCTCTTAACCAAATAAAGAGGTGGAGTTTACTGAGGACCTCTCCTGTTCCTTTTGATCTCAACCGTTCATCTCCCTATCTCTGGGATTGATCTCAACCGTTCATTTCATCACCAATTCCTATATAATAAACCCTTCATAACCATTTGAAGGATCCCAAATTTCAAGCTCTCGTACGCCATTACTATATCGGTTTTGTTCTAGCATTCAGGCCATCTTGTGATCACACTCATTTCAATTATCAAATTCTCGACACTTCTCAAGTCATAGACGCTGCCCCGCCAATACTGAGCATCAAGAACAACGTTTTGGAAGGAGTAAAGAGAGACAATAGAAGCTTCAAGCATCGTGGGGTTTGTATTTATTTGTCTTCCTTTCTCTTGCTTGTACATTTTATTGCTCATGTTTCTATTATTCGTTTAGTAGTCATTATATACTTGATTTGCATTCATTTGTGAAACCATTTTCTACTAACCCTCGCCTTTGGAAAGCTTTGGGAATTAGAGAGAGAGGCGTATAATATGTATTTTTCATTTTATATATTTATATAAGATATATAAAATTTTAATATATAAATTAATATAACATACAAATAAAATAAGTTAACTTAATTTTTTAATTTATTTTGTAATTGTTACATTAAATTAATTATTGTTTATTCTAATAAAGATAATTTATAGAATATAATATAATATTTTTTTGATAATTTATATTTATGTGCATTAGTAATCATATAGTAACTTTATTTTGACTCTTTTTATATCTATTTATGAGATTTTAATAGATTTGACATTTATTTTTTATTTATTTATTTTTCTCTATAGCAACTTTATTTTACTCTTCTTATATTTATTTATGAGATTTTATTAAATTTGATCTTTTTTTAACTCTAATTTTTAGTGTCTTTTTTTATATTGTATTAATTAAAACAAGAAACCAAAAACAAGTGGGAAAAAAAATTCACTCTTATTTCACTCATTTGAGTTGGGTATTATGGTATAGTTATTTTTTTGTTTCTTTAGATAAAGAAATAGAAAACAAGAGTGAAACTAAAAAATAATATTTTTTTGAATTAATTTTTTTATTATATTTATAAAATATAAATTTTGTGTTAATAGTTTTGTAAGTAGGGTAGCAAGCTAAGTGGGCTTAATTTGGAGGGGATTTTATGAGTAAGTGTGTTTGTGTTGAATTGTACTGGAAGAAGGTCCAATGCTTAAAAGTGAACATCACCTATTATTGTGCACGAATAATGAATTAGTTTTAGATCAATGAACCAATCATAAATTACTATTTTTTTCTTGTTCAACTATTTGTAAAGTTTAAATATTCTTGCAGGCCACTTGACACTTGTTTAAGATGTATATAATATGAAAATTATATTAATGTTATTAACTAACTTTTAATAAAACATTAAATAATATAATAAATTGTTAATAAATATATTTGTTATTTAAATATTTCTTAAAATGACATAAATATTTGCCTTTTCAAAGCTTGATAGTTTATATTTTTCAATTCTCTCTATCATTATATCATCTAAAATTCACAATCCCCGGTGTGAAAGGTTGTTGAGCCCTGACAGAAACTTGGATATTAATCATAATGATTTGTAGTGAGGACACGTCACAGATTAAGTGTCAATCACCCAGCAACGTAACAGTTAGTCGATCATTTTGAATATAGAGTTTTCATTTGGTCTGGTTGCTAGGCAATTTTTGTATGCGAACAGAGCACAATTTTATGCAGAACAATGGACCGGGGCAGTACCCATTTCGGGATGTTTAGTGGAGCGTAATATACAACGTGGATCGATTGAATGAGTTGTAGCGAAAGGTTTCTGCAATTGAGATGGCTAGTAAATTGTGGTTATACGGTAAGAAACTCACACTATGGGGTGCATTGGTTTCTTCTCTGCCATTTATGTTTGTTCCTGTGATGGTGCTGTCGGCATTTGTAGTAGCGATTTCTGTTCCTTTGGGTTGTGCTGTTGGTGGCTATGTTTGCTTCAGGAAATGTTTGAGCGGATTGTCTAGGAAAAGGCTTGTTGCCTCCGAGAGAGAAAACTCTGGGGTGAAGAAAAATGAAGCAGAAGCTGCAGGGCTTGGGGTGTCACTGGAGGGTAGTGATGTGAATGAGGAGTGTGGAAAAAGAACATCCGAGTTTGTGGGTCATTCACAGGTGCAGTATGAAGAACTTGAATCTGAAGGAGGAGAGGATCTCGGTGGAAATGACCATCGTGATGATCCCCTCATCTATGAAGAAGGATATGAAGGCATAATTCCTGAGGTTAAACCCCTAGAAGAAGAACCCCATCGACTAAAATCTTATGAAGAACCCCACCACCTAATAAAACTCTGTGAAGGTGAAACACCATTAAAATGGGACCCACATGATCTCCCTAGTGTTGGAGGACCGACCCCTGCAGGTGAAAACCACTCGATGCAGAACGATGAAGAAGAAGTCCATGGTGGAGTAGACAAATTGACATGGGACCCAGATCTCAATATCTCTGTGGAACGACGCATCCCTGAAGATGGAACCCAATCTAAGCTGATGGAAGAAGGGAAAGTCTCTGAAGGAGAACCTCAGTTGACATTGAACCCACAAGCCGTTCTTATAGAGAAGAATGCTACAATAGAACAAATACCTACAGATGAAATCCATTCTAGTCAGGAGGAGAAAATCAAAGCTTCTGAAGGAGACACTCAGTGGGCAAGGAACCCAGATGAATCTCAATCTAAGCCACATGCCATTGAAATGGAGGAACACACTTCTAAAGATGAAACCAACTATAATCTGAAGGAAGAAGCGACAGCCTCTGATGGTGAAACTTGGTTGACATCCGACAACCACCATGCCCTTAGTGTGGAAAAGATATCTCCTACAGAAACCAAGCTTAGAAGAAAAGAAGAGGAATTCGAAGAAGAAGAATCCAATGAAACGCAAGAATCTCCCACCAGCAAATCTCGACATGAACAAGGTGCAGATTTGGATCTGGAAAAGTTCTCCTCTCCAGACACCAAACAGAAAAAGAGAGAGCTGGAGGAGGAAAGGGAAGAGAAACAATCTGGTGTAAAACAAGAAATTCCATCTAAAAAGTTACACCATGAACATGGTGGAGAATTGGATTCAGGAAAACTGGAGGAGGAAAAGGAAGAGAAACAATCTGGTGAAATACAAGAGATTATATCTAAAAAGTTCCGCCATGAACATGGTGGACAATTGGATTCAGGAAAGCTGTCTCATCGAGACATCAAGCATAGAAGAAGAGAAGAGGATGTGGAGAAATGGGAAGAGAGAGAAGAATCCAAGGGAATGAAAGAATTTTGCCCTAATAGGTCTAGCAATGAACAAGGTGCAGAACTGGATGGAGAAGAGCTCTATCCTACAGGAAACAAGTACAAAAGGAGAGATTTGGACGAGAAAGAGGAGGAAAAATCCAGTAAAATGCAAGAAATGCCATTTAAAAGATCTTACTACGAAGGTGGTAGAGTATTGGCTTCAAAAAGGCTGTCTCCTAGAGACAGGAAGCATAGAGGAAGAGAAGAGGAGGGGGAGGAAGAAAAAAAGGAAGAAAATGCCGAGGAAATGCAAGAAAGCAACGAACAAGGTACAGAACTGGATGTGGGAAAACTCTCTCCTAGTGAGACAAAGCATAAAAAAAGAGGGGAGGAGAAAGAAGAACTAGAATCCGATAAGATGCAGGAACTTCTGTCTAAAAGGTACCGCCATGAACAAGATTCAGAAGTAGAGCTGGCACCATCAATACCATACATTGACAATGCAATTAGAGACGGAGACCCTACAACTCCTCCTGAAACAAGCTATTGTTCAGATGCATTATCCATTCAGGCTGTAAACCCTCGTAAAGTCTCACTTCCGGGTTCTGAGTATGATGCTGCTTCAAGAGATTATGATGTAACAGATATTGAAACCACACTTACTCTTGAAGTTCAACTTTCTTCAACTTCTGGATCTGATCAGGACTCCAAATCTGTCTTAGAAAGCTCTATCGAACTGGTGAGAGTTCCTTATCAATTTCATTTTTGGCTTTTCCTTTTCTGCGTAGCGTGTATGTCATCCATTTCTTTTCATACCTAGGTAATGGACCGCCTGGCTTAGATTATTCATAGCCTTAGAATTCACTTCCAAGGGACTTTTATTGCTTGGGACTTGCTTTCAGTGATGTAGATGTGTTCTGATCTTTTGGGAACTCACCACCAAGCTTAGACAACCATCAGGACTAGAAGCCTCTTGCCAGGGATCTCTATTGCTTGGGACTCGCACCAAGCTTGCCTGTGTGTGTGGCTTGTTGAGAACGGGGATCATGCCAATTTCAAATGCAGAGACTCAGCAGTTTTCACTTACACTTTAATTATATTGTTTTACCTTGTAGTTATGTGTTTTAGGCGTAACAAACTTTGGTAGATTTCGAAAAGCTTCATTATTCTCTGAATTTCAACATATTTAAAAAGATTTGAACTAATTAGTACATTCCTCTGGGAAACTCACAATTATTGATTTACAAATAACAGGGGGGAGGGATTGATGGCGCATAAAGGAGAAAGTTTACAAGGGATGAATTCGAAGCATAAAAAGAGACCTAGAAATTCTGTCTGGAGCTAGTATCGAATGTCAAACACAAAACTGTCATCCTTGCATTAGGAAAAGCCTAGTTTTGAATTTAATTACTGGTAGCCAAACTTTGTGTGGGCTTCTTGACCAAAGATTTGTCACTCCTGGTAAACTTAGAAGACAGCTGAAATTGAGATTGGAGATTCAAATTCTTTCAAAGCTTAGGAATCAGTCTTGGCACAAGACTTTACCAATGTCTTAAAATCCAATCATTATTGCCAAGCATCTTGGCACAAGACTTTACAAATGTCTTAAAATCCAATCATTATTGCCAAGCGAGAAACCTGAATACTTTCTCTTCCAACCAGCTAGGGATAATCTTTCACCACCGAAACTGATCTTCCCAAAAGGGTTCTCATCCTCCAAAGGCTGAGATGAACCAAGTTCAATCTCCAAAACTCACAAGGGTTTCAATCAGAGAAATAGAATAAACAGTGTAACACCAAATGAGCTCTCAACTCCCTTTTTATAACCCTTTTTGAGAACTTTCTAAAAAACTCTTATAAAATCACTTTATTAATTAAATAAGCTTTATAACTCTAAAAACTGATTTATTTTATTTTTAAAATATTTCCTATACCTAAATTCACTTTTTAGTTTCCCAACATTTAAAACTTTCCATTTTCTTTCCAATGAGTTGTAATACTGAATTGCATGATAAATTATTTTAATTAAAATGGCAATCTTAGTAAAACTATTAAATATAGCTCAAAATTACACCCAAATAGCAACAATGGTCGAAATGCGTTGGAATTGAAAGCTAATTAAGCATGAGTGATACTGATGGTGAAAGAAGATTATTGGACCGGTGACTACTTAAGATAGATACTCCCTCCAAGAATCTTGGAGAACAAATCAGACAACGGAATAACATTTGAAAGCGTTAAATAACTGTACTAAACCATCTGAGCTCACTGGTAACATGAAATTACGCCTTTGATCATGTTGACACACATTGAGAAAGTTAGTGCCAACTGCAAAGAAAGAGAACTTGAAAATGGGGACATTAAAATTGCCTACTTTGGATTGGATTGTGGGCCAATACTGTTTGCTATTTCAAATTTAAATTGGCCATATTTGAAGGTTGGCAATCCTAGACATGACCATAACTTGTTAGCATGCAAGCCAAAAAGTTTGAATTGTGTGTCTAGGGCTTGAATATATCAATAATAAGCTTATGTTGAACCTATAAATAAGCGTTTTGAGCACAAAATATATGAATAATAGTTGATGTTGAGCCTACATTGTAGAAATTGTTACTTAGGATATTGTATTTTTGTGAAAGTTAATGAGAATTGATGCTAGAGTTATGCTCAAAATAATCTCATTCAAAAGTTGAAGTCAAGTCATTGTGTTTTTGTGTAATTAAGGATAGTGGATATTAGGCTTGCACTATGTAAATTGTTGAGCGTTTATTCAATAATTGTTAGATCTATGTTTGTAGTTTTTTGAAGAAAACTGAAGGTAGATTTTTTTGAGTCAAACTTTGTATTTGTAAAATCTATCTATCTAAATTGTGGCTTTGAATCTAATTCAACTATTTCCTTCATGAATAATGTGGTGTTTACTTCAATTCTTTCTTGTTGTGTATGTTTATTGGCATTTGCTTTTAGCTGTTAGAAAGTTGTCTTTGTTTTCTGTTCAAATATCTGTTGCAACTGAATGTTGGTGTTTGTTTTACCATATGTGCTATTTCATTTTGTATCGTCTTCAAAACAAAAAATTCAGTGTAATGTCTCCATTTTTGGGTGAAAATAGTTAATTAATTATAAGTTGTCCCAAAAATTACATTAAAAGACAACTTTAATTAATTAATTGAAAGTGACTAAGTGCCTAAATATTAAATATTTAATTAAGTCACTTTTGGGAGTTATAAGGAGAAATATTTAATATTTAGGCCAGTGTAACGAGAATCGCGCGTGAATCGCGATTCGATTCACCCTCCCCGATTTTTTGGGAGCTGGTGAATCAGATCGGCGGTTTTTTGGCATGAATCCCCTGAATCGCCAATTTAGGCGATTCATGCCAAAAATCGCCTGAATCACCATGTGTGAACCGGCATGAATCGGCTGTCAAGTCAAAAAAATTTAAAAAACACTGGTTTTTTTAATCTTTCATCTTACATACGTTTTTGTGTCTTTCAGCTGAAAAATAACTTTCGATGCCTTATAAAATAATGAAAGTCGGTTGAGCTTTCGGGGGCGCTGCCCCCGAAAAACCCTGCGGGAGCGCACAAGGGGCGCTGCCCCTAGACCCCGTCTTGGGGGCTTTGCCCCCAAACCCCCATTTAATAATTTGGGGTGGAAACTGCGGCGATAAAAGTGGGGAAAAATTAACCTTCGAGTCTTATTAGGCTCCATATAGAAGATGATGATGATGAAGAAGAAGAATATCAATAAATTATTAATCCATTAGTTGAACTTAAAACAATGATACTTGA
>MU227059.1:819416-829769 GCA_018584345.1 Thuja plicata
ACTCATAAGGAATAAACCTGGTGATCAGTATAAAAACAAATTCATTGAATATCATACACAATCAGGGAGCTGTACCTGTCAATTTAGAGGGCAGTGATAGAAGACATACACTGACCCATTTGTTGGTAAACATCCTTTTGTTCTTTCACCTTGGGTGTATTGAAGAGTCAAAGATTATAAATCTTAAGGGAGGACAAACTGTTAACCAACAAGACCAATAACATAATTTGGAAAATAGTATCTAGTACCTGCACTATAGAAATCAGGTTATCACTAGAACACAACTTTGTAGGAGACCTCAACACACTCTCCTCCAGTATATCTACCCAATCATCTTGCGAACAATCCCGCTTAGGCACAGACCAACTCTGCGCCCGATACAAGTCCTGAACATGGTGAGCAAATGTGAAGTAGTATGCACTCCCCACAATATATACCTCACTAGAACTCTGATCATCACCAACGACCTCTATAGGAAACTGAATTGTGTCTGCAGATGGTATAAACTCATGAATTGCAACATCATGTGTACTATCAACAATGCACACCTGAACATCTAAGGTACTGTTGCTAAGTACCTCACTAGATGGCTCATCTAACACGGGAGTAGCTTTTGGTACAACGACATCGTTGCCCGCTCTTGCTCCCAATGTCACTGCATCATCATCAAATGCACCATTCCAAGGCGGTAAAGTATGCCTTCTACGGGTGTAGTGTCTAACCGGAATGAATTTCTTGTCATCAACCATGAAAGTGAATAAAAAATCACTGAATGATATACTAAATGCAAAAAATGGCAATATTCTGAACCACTGAAACTGAGCCCAAATTCCTTCAGGCTGGCAGGAAACCGCTCTGATACCACTGTAATGAGCTTGTCTAGCTCTGACTCAATTTTTCTAACAAATTCACTATTCAGGCAAATTTATAAATGAAATTGATTGTTTGAAATTAAGTTCCAATAAATATATCTTAAACACGTGCATCAAATCAATCATTTAGACATATGAGTATAGTCATCCCTCAATTGCCAAATTTATTATTGTTTCAACCAAAATCTGATACATAAAAAGGAACTTGTTATTAATCTCTGAAATCCCACATTTGCTGAAAAACGTGGAAGCTGGAGCTCTTTATTTCTCCACGTGCAAGAAGTGTCTGACCTCCACAGGCGATAGCAACAAAAATAATTGATGCCAATGATGGCATTCACGACAGCCCTCAAGGAAGAGATGCAGGTTGTAATTTATCAGTCACAGGCGGCCTGTATATAGCTCTAACTCCCTCCAATCTTCAGACACAAATAACACCCAAAGACTGTCTGTTGAGACGCATGAAATCAAACCTCAGCCTTTGCGATTTCCATATACTGGCGCTTCATTTGCAAATGATAATGGTACTACAACAGAGATACTTGTGCCTAGATCTGGTATTCAGAGCAAACACCAGCAACATTTACCAACTTCTAACCCGTGGATAGTAGGATTATAAACGCCTGCAACAAAAAATATAAAGGGCATTCAAATTTGTAACCCGGATCACTGAATTTCTTCAGCACCACAATATCTTCCTAGCCACAGTTGAACAATATTGGAAGATGCAAATAAATTCTTTTCTCAGCCACAACAGATACAATAGAGAAGTAATTGCAATTTTGCTATACTTCAGCAACAAGCTTGCAAAGACACCACTCAGAAATCAGACCCTTATACTTCAGCAAGGGCATGAAAAATCAGACCTTCAAGAATTTCACAAAGACAATAAGCAAATAAGATAATCAAAAAATCAGATGCCTTTTTCTCATCAAATGGGCTCATATTTATAATCCTCCATTGACAAAAAATTTCCAAATGAATTCCACTCAACACAAGTCTTTTTTAACTTCTTTAAAAACATTATTATAATAAAGTATCATTATAATAATGTGACTTAGGCTTATAATCAATTAAATAAATGTCCCCTTCCAATGATGACTCAACCCTCAACTTAAGTGAAATTATAAAGTTAATTTATAACTTTATAATAAGCCATTTAATGATTTAATAATAATTTGGCCACTAAAATTTAATAACTCCTAAAATACTCATCATTTTAATATGTCGTCTGAAATAAGAGTCACACCTATTATTTCTACATGTGGCCAAATGCACTTTCCAAAAATAGAGTGGGTCCATCTCAATCAACACCCAACTTACCACAAATAGTAAGCACACAAAACTAAGCTCAAACGAAGTCCTATATTAGCCAAACGAAGACCAACCTGTAACTTACTGAATTGTGGGGAAGACAAGACCCTCCCAAGCCAAGTATGTGCCTCAGAAGATCCTCTATCCGCAATAATTAGACTATGAGGATCACAATAATAGTCTAATCTCTTAAACTCAGATGTTGACAAGAACGGGGACATTACATTATATGAACAAAAGTGAAGCATGGGTCAGGTTTGGAGGAACTCATTACATGCTTTGGGAAATATTGCAATTGCAGTCGGGTCATGAGGACCCAATTGCAAGTTATATGCTTACCAATGTAACATGGAAAACTTGCAACATGTAACATGAAACCTGAAAATACACTTGGGCATTAATATGATGCGCAAAGGGGAATTTGAAAGTGCATTTACAAGTAAATTTACTTGTATTTCGCTTTCTCTACAACTTGTATCATAGCTTCAATAACCCAATAATGCACTTGAACATTTTATATGGCCTCAAAATTGGTCTTTTGAATATGTAGTTTGCAAATAATCATTCTTGCATTTTTCTTTGGTTTTAAAACTTGTATTAAGACTTTTAGAACCCGAAAATGCACTTTTCTTGGTTGGTGAAAGATCAAAATCAAGGATGCTTCAACTTGACAATATGTGAATGCATCTTTGGTTAAACTCTTGTATGTAACAGATAACAATGTGGTTTGAAATAGAAAAATGAAGCCTTTTGAGGAAGCAAAAATAATATCAAGACTTTACAAAAACGACAACCCTCAAATACAAAAAGAAAACCCATAAACAAAAAGGTAAATACAAGAAACCCTAAACAACCAACTCACCTGAGGCAAAATGCACAAGTAGTGATAAAACGATCAGAAAATTGCTAAAAACATGGCTTGAATGCCTCCAAAAATGCACAATGTGAATACACTGGCACAAGTTATTCAAAATGTCATCCACGAAGGAGCACGCATGGCTTGAATGCCTTTAAAAATGCCCAAATTACAGACACATAAAAATGTGGAACGGAAATGCCTAACAAGACGCCCTAAAAACGTCAATACATCCAGTCAATCACGCAAGAAATGATCTCTAGAAAAGATTTCGCATGAGCTTATAAGTCGGTTTACCAGAGTTACAGTCCTTTGTGTTAAAGACCTCAACATAGACACAATTCTTCATTTGTGGGTTTCTAACAATAAAGCACAAGTTTCACAGGCATGAAGAATTGATTTGCAAGTCTTTTCTATAAGAGAAAACAAAGAAAATTAAGTTAGTGGGTCTCATATAGCATTTTACAAGTTCTAAAACATTGGTAACTTGTATTTTGGGCTTTAAAGTCCATGTTACAAGTTACTTTAACTTAAAAACAAAACTTATAATTGCATTTCAGGTGTTCTAAGGTAGTTTGCAAGTTTTTATAAGTTATATTACAAGTTGTTTACTATAGAGTTGTGTAACTTGCATTGTGAGTTTTAAGAGCCGACTTGCAAGTTATGGTATAGCACTTGTAATGACTTTAAAAAGACTTGATTTCACTTAAAACGGCTAACTCAACTGTGAAACATAACAAAAACATTAAAACAAACTAAGTCAAAATCGGGTCTTAAGAAGGCTATTATGAGTGCAAGTAATACAAGCTGTGATGACCCTATTTTTAGCAGGTTGCGGCAGCGACCGGGTCAGCTCATCATCACGACCCTCGTGAGCTGATGTAGAGTTTTGAGGGTCCCAGTTGACATACTTACTATTTTTAGTAAGTCTGGACTTACTATTTTTAGTAAGTCAGTTTGGTCAGTTTCCCTTTCTGGCAGGGCAGTATCGACAGTGATGAGTTTCCAGACAATGCTCAGTCTATTCAGTTCCTTGATTGGGGACTTACTATTTATAGTAAGTCTATTTTCGACAGTTGCTAATTTTGGCAATACAGTGGATGACTCCGTCAGTCTGGCAGGTTCAGTAGTGGATGCAGGTTTTATCACTGGAGTGCATATTGATTAATTAATTAATATTAATTAATAACGATATGTTATTAATTAATAATAAAGTTATATTATTATAATAATACTTTATTATTATAATAATTTGGAAGTTGCTATTCCGGAGACTGGTTAACTTATATATCCTTTTGGGAAACTATGGCGTCCGAAGAGTTATAAATACGGAGGCATTCTTAATACTGAGCTATCGATTATTTTTATAAAAAACCCTTGGTATTGAGATTTGTTCTCTTTTTCTGAGCCCTTGCTATTGTAAAAGGGTCAAATTAATTCCGGAAGACTAATTCTTCCTTGAATTAATAACCATTGATTGCTGGTTTATATTCAATGTACTCCTGACTGTTCGACTGTAGCTGGAGGTGGATTTCAGAGTTATTGAAAGCACACTGAGGGTGCAATTTGGTATTGAATAGATTCTGGACTGAATCATTGCCTGGAGAAGAATTATTCACCAGCAAGGAACACGTGAGTGACAGCTCTAGTTACGTTTTGCATCAGAATTGCCATGGTTGAGAGTGTCTGAAGTATATGTTGGCCACCACTTCAAGTCACGCCAACCATACAGTAGCAACTGCAGTGAATACACAGGCCGCGGGCGTGAGAAGGAGGCCGTATCAACAGGTGGGCAGACCCTGCGAAACCCAGGGTGGAGAGTAGTAAGAGGACCGCGGGTTATCATATCAGCGCCGTTTCTAGGCGACCAGACGTCTTCCCTTCCGCGCACAGCCACATCAGGGCCATCCACTACACGTGACGGGTGGAGATTGATCAGCATTATCAGCCGCGTGATCTACAAGGAGACAGTTGCCTTCATGGGTGGAATGTGTAACGCCACCAGAGATATAAAGGTTGGGAACTGACATCTCAGCAAGTGCATACGCAACATCAGGTTCCTCACTTGTTTAAATGCAATTAAAACATAAGTAATAAATGGTAGCTTTGTTTCAGAATTCTTCTAGTTCAAAAAGATGGAAAAGTTGATGTATGAAAGGCCCATTTCAAATTGATTTAATAAATACAATTAAAGGAGTGTTTTCTGATAAGTTATTTTACTTGAAGTTAAATATCAGTTAAATTTTAGAGGAGCCAACCCAGGCTCATTACACAAGCTTACAATTTTACTTGTAATAATGATTACTTGCAATTACAGCCCGGAGATCCACATTGAAGACAAACTTGCAATGCAACCTCTGAAACCCGAAATTGAAGGAAAAACCAACTTTTAGACACTGAAACTTTTGACAAAAACAAAGGCAAAGGACTTGGGCTTTCTAACGAATGCCAAGGTGATGGAAATATGCCTCAAAAAGCATGTCTAGAGCCTTAAAACGTCAAAATTTTGGTAGGTAATCAATAATTTTTACAAATAAAATATTAGGGACGACAAAACCAACTCACTAATAAACTTGAAGAATGCAGTAGAAAAATGTATTAAAAAAATAATAAATTACAAGGTAGAAGCACAAACTTAAAGTCTCTAAGCTATTGCAAAATATATGCACCATTACTAGGCAAGTACATGTGTAACTCTCTTTTATTAATATCAATAAAAATACCTATTACCGACCAAAAAAAAAAATAGGCAAGTGCGTGAAATAGTTTATCTAAGAGAGACTGGCTAAGAAATCAAGTGAGGATCCAAGCCAAGCTTACAACTCACTTGACCTATACTTGATGGCTAATCAATCAATCTAGTCTAACAACTTACTACTCCTAATCGATCGAGGTGAGGCTGAGGTGAAACAACAATTTACTGAAGTCTCAATTAGAGCAGAGAAAGCTAGTTTAGACTTATGCGCTAACCTTTGTGAAGCGTAACATGAAAGGGTATATAAGTGTGATAGACAGACATACCCGCTTAAGTTGAATTTAGGGAAATAATAAGAAAGATTAAAAAAATAATTCCTGGCATTAAAGGATTGATTAAGTACTCATTATGACTACAGATTATGTTGAGAAATGCCAAAAAAATTGTATTCTTTATGATTGCCATCCATATGGTCAAATTACATGGCAACTAATCATTGTAACCGTGAAGTGAAGGTATGGTGCTAGATGTGAGGGTCACTCTGAAATTGTAGGGTCTCAAGCATAATTGAAGGATCACAGTCACAGTAAACAAGTTGTACATAATACATTGGGTGATGTCTGAAATAGATTGAAGACAAAGATGAAGTAATCTAACACAAATTCATAAAAAAAAATTGAAGTAAGATGGTGCTGGATCCAAACTAGAAAAAAGAATTCTTACATGGGTAGGTTAATCCACCACCATGACAAATTTGTCATGTGTGAGAAGAGGTCAAGAAGAGAGATTTGTAACAAGGTGTTCACCAAATCAAATACATACTCCCAAAAAGTGCATGGAAGGTGTAATTTGTGCAAAAGACAAATACTCTGTCCATAGCATCATCCTATAAGGTGTTGAAATCCATGAAAGGTGGAAAGATACAGGTTCTTTGTGTGTACCTATGAGTAATATCAAAGGTTTGCATTAGTGGTTAGAATCAAACAACTTAGATGTAATATCCAAAGATAGAGAGAGACAAACACCATAAAAGTTATCAAACAAGAGAAATCTATCCTTAGCACAGGTCTTTTCAAATAGTATGCCTAATGAAGTACCCATGTACAATTGAGGAATCATTATGTCATTATTCAAGTGCCTAACTTTAGATTACAATCTAATATGACAAAGCATGTACAACTAAATAAATAACTGCAGGAGGTAAAATTTTGTAGAATTAACTTCACCTTTCATAAATCTTAGAAAAGACGTGCAGTTTGGAAAAAAGATGACCGAAGAACTCCTTAAAAAGAAGTTATGGCCCTCTGAAGTTCTAAAGATTATTCCAATTCAGGTGTTTGTAATTTTGTAAGAAATCTACATCAACAAAAAAAACTTCAGAAACTAATGCAATAAAACTTTGCTTCAGCATCAAATCCAAATTTCCAAACCTTGCAACATTTGTTGTGGCCTTGAGGTTCATGCCACAGAAAGTAATAATTAAAACTATTTTTCCCACTACAAGCAGAAGCCAAACCAGAGCTCATGGAGGTCCAAACCCCATGCTCCAGAGTTGATGGTAAGGTTAAGAATCACTTTAGAATGCACCCACAAGGTGGTAAAAAGAAGTTGGAGTCCTGTGGCTTTCATACTACATTTATAACTTTTAGAGACTTTTGAAGAATGTACATGATGCCTTATCATAGAGCCAAATCACCAATAATCCTAAAGAGCACACAAGCAAATTCTGTCAAACAAAATGACAAAGTTCAACCTAGGAGAACTCGCAACAAACTATTTGGTTATTACACAATGTCTGCACTTTAAATAGGCATGTGCACTTGGTAGTTCAACTTAGAGAGACTAGTTAGATATTAGACGAGGGTCCAAGTTAAGCTTAAAACACCCTAGAATGGAACTCATTTAACTAGTCAACAAATTATATTTTAATAATAAAGAGCCTCTAATCAATCTAGGTGAGACTGAGGTGAAATAACCATTCACTCAAGCCTCAAGAAGATAAATAATCCTACCTAGATGACTAGGATTTTTAGGATATTCGAGAAATTGCCCATTATTATTTGTTATAATAAAGAAAGCTAAGTTAGGCGTATTTCTAACTTGATATTACAAAAAAGGTGTATAATTGCTACATACCAACAGGGACTTTTATGGATTTTTTAGTCATTTCAAAATCGAGTTTAGCATGACAGAGTGTCATTCCACCAGCTCTGTAAGGTTTTAATTCAGGTTTAGGAGATTTCTGGATTTTGTTTGATATATTTATGCAGTGCTTAACAATAAGAGAATAAACATGCACAACACCAAAAACTATTTATATTAATATATGCACAATCTTCCACACCCCGTTGGGGACGGGGGATGGGTTTCGGGAACGGCGGAGGGGGGTGGCAGGTGGTGGTGCTGATATACATATAGTACTAAAAAAACTAGTTATGAAAAGATGTATGAGAATTACATTTCAAATGGAACTTTGGCAAATCAGTAAAATGGCAAAATTGCTAATACTAAATATTAAGATATGAATTATGTGTCAAATATGTCAATTATGACTGCTGATTATAACTGATTTTTTATGGACAGAGATACCGTCATTCACCACTGATTATATGAAACCCTTATACATTGAAATTAACCATATATGAAAATGGAATTGGATAATGAATTGTTGGATAAATATGACAGTAGCACCACATGAATTGCAAACATGGAAACACCAACATAGAAACCCGAATTCTGATTTTTATTTAGGGTAGCCAGCATAATCAACAATAATGTAAATGTATGTATTAGCAGCTACAAACCCTCATAAATTTCCCATATTAGGTTTGCAAATGATCTGAAAATGTCCTTCAATCAGCCAAAAATATATGTATATATCTGATTTGTTTGCAAATACATATAAAAAAAAAGAAATTAAAAAAAATGCACTTTTGAGATGTCTGGGGACAATAAACTTCCAAAAGTTCCTGAGATGCTCAGAGGACACTTGGGCATCCCCAAGACGTCTCAGAGACTCCTAACCCTCTTTGGCTATCTTGGTGGCGGTGATAGGAGGGCGGGGGGACGCCTTGTCCCCATCCCCAAGGCCCTGTCTCGGAAACACGGGGCTTGGGGGGAGGGTGTCCTCGTGTTTCAATGGAGTTTTTCCCACTAGTCTCATGAAGGATTTATAGCATGATTTGATTGCAAATGAAGTATTGGCTAAGCCACAAAAAGTGAATAGGAAAGAAGATTTTACCAAGCAAAGTAGACTAGCCTTTACATAAGATTCCCAAACAATATTGAAGGTGAACATGCCAACTGTCTCGTCATATTTTCTTTCTTCCAATGAAGCATCTAAAAGTCCCTAGGTAGTTTTGTAAAGACCACTAAAGGAATTGGCTTAAAGTTGAAGAAGATAGGCTATGGTGGCCAAAGCCCTAGAAAGAGTGGCAAAGGAATGAGTAATCCCATAGAGGTTGGTTTAGACTATGTATAGTTACCATCATATCATAAAGAGTCACAAAAAGATATAATTTGATTGTCTTCATTGATGGACATGAACATGTTCGTGGTCTCCAAGTGGAGACATTACTTACATATGATCTAGAGATTCTCTAAAAGTGGTCAACAGATCAACTAAACTTATTAATTCGAAATTAATTCATACTTTAGGTATGTCATGATATAAGAAAATATTATTTTTTTGCTGTTTCATTTGTCTTATTGTTAATTTAAAGCTATGCACTACATTTGTTGTTTTTGAATCATGTTTGGTTGTGGCATGTATTCTAGAACATGTCATCTAATTCAGAAGAACGGGAGACAAAATATGTTCTAGGACATTATATTTTGAAGGGATAAATGCGGGTCCAACTCTAGCTTCATAGGAAATTTTGTTTTGACATGAATATTTATGCCAACAATTAAGAGAAATCTTGAGCATCTCTACATAACTTGCTATTCGTGTTTGATTTCTGTCTTTAACTTTTCAGTCACTATGGAAGGACATTTTCGAGTTGAAGGTATGTTTGTTCTTAGGATTTTTCAGATTTAAAGGGTGCATGCCAATTATAAAATTGGTGTTTTTTTTTCGGAATTAAACTTATGCAGCACATATCTGCATCAAGTTTGTGGAAGGAATCATTACTATTTGTGGGTAAAAGATCGTAATGAAAGCTGAAGTTGTTCAAGGAAGAGCATGCTTTTTCAAGATGGTCATGTTGTCTACCAAAATTGCGCCTTATTAAGTTTGCAGGAACTTAACCTTTTGGAGAAACATGGAAACATTCCAAGTTTGTGGGTAAACTATGGCTGGAATGAATCTCCGGGTCCTAGGCCGGCTTCCTATCTGGTAAATCACTCTACACTACCTGAAACTGATTCTTTCTGATGGAGAAAAGAGATAGAAGGAGAACAGAAAAATAAAATTATGTCCTAAAAGGTGATGCACCAGAAAAATATCTGAGAAATGCACAAATAACTTGACACACAATGAGATAGTTAATTAAGCTCTCTTACACAACCCCACTAAATCATAATATTTGCATAATCAATTTGTAAGAAGGCCAATAACGACAATCCCCTTAAAGGAGAAAGATTTCTCACAATTTTGGGGAAAATCTGACTTGAGC
>MU227059.1:845691-882215 GCA_018584345.1 Thuja plicata
ATTCTATGTTTTCTACTAAGTTCTAAATTCTAATAGTAATTGGCAATTGCTATGTATTTAACTCAAAACTTTGATTAATATATGGTGGATATCTCAAATCAGTATTTATTCTACAAATTTGGTGTTTATGTGTGTGTTCTTAAGAATATTTTAAGAAATTATATATTTTCAAATGTTCGATAAAAGTGCCGATTTATTGCCGATATTTTCACAGAGATTTTGCCGAGAACGAGATTTTCAAAAAATTTGGGTCCGCTGAGACTGAGATTTTCAACCTTGCTACCAACAATTATGTGAGCATGGAATGCACTAAGTACAACTAAGAATGATATTGATAAGAGAAGCTAGCTATGCAGACCAATAATGCTATTCAAGATAATGAACACACTGCTGCATATACATACGTTAGTCCATAAAATCATACGTTGATGTTATACTATTCACATGGAATCAACAAACTGAAGCGTACTGCCAAAGAGAGCTGAAGAATGATGTAGAATGCTGATTGTAGATCTCCAAAGTTGTTGAATTTTACTCATAACTGTCATACCAGACTGTTTGGGTCTGGAAAAATGCCTTCCATACATCATACTTTATACCCGAAACCATTGTATAACCACCATTTAACTGTAGAATAATGACACTGCTATGAGTTATGACCCAATATGCAGAGACAATTCTCTCTAAAATGACTATTATTGCTGCAGCAAAAAGTATACCATGAACTAAGGAAGTACCACCCTCTCAAAGCTCAAAATATCACTCCTAAATTCAAGCTAGAACTGGGACAGGAAACATCAATAAACTTGCAAACCACATAACAATCTCCATTATCAACAACAAATTGAAAAGACAGCATTAATGGTGATTTTGGATGAAATAACTTAACCATCTAGGAGATTTTTGTCCTCAAAACTGGATTCACCAAAGGGTTTTCATCCTTTGGCAAATAGGGAGAACTTATGTTCTTTCACCAAAGAAAATGAAATGAATAAGCAGTAACCCTTTTTCTCAAAACCCAACCCCCTTTTATAACCTTTTTAGAGTTATTTTAGGAGAAAAGGTTTTTTGCATTTTTGCTGCTTTTGGGAAAAACTGCTTTTTTGCTTTTTTATTACTTTCTTCAATTTTTGAAAAAAGACTTTTCCTTAATAAAAATAATTAAGTGTTCTTATGACCAATTTTCATCACCTTGAGCCTTGTCACACTTTATCTAGCACACTTAAAACACCTTTCTAAATAATTAAATATAAGTTGTCATTTAATTTTACTTTCTCAACAACTTTAATATTTTACCATTTTATAGTTTGATTATTTATTGAACAACACCAAAGCTAAGAAAAACATTAAAATAGCCCAACATATAAATTCTGACCACCAGCAATAACTTAAATGCATAGGATGTTAGTCTATATGTAAGTTGGCGCTCTCCCAAGGTGACTTACTTCTCCATGAAGTGTGGAGTGCTCCCAAAATGTCAAAGCCACACATGGAAAGTACCATTGTACTCATCCTATCTCTAAGAACTCTTTGCCACTATCAAAATACATTTTCAATAAAGTCGGCATTCTCCAAGAAATGGAGTTTCCAAAGGGACATTACAACTACAAATAGGACACTAGTGTTAAACAATCATAAAAACGAGTCATTGAACTGGACAACAAAAATAAAACAAAACACATCAGCCTCTAAGCTTTCTTTAACTCTAATTGGGTTGTGTTTAAAAATTCCGTGTGAAGTTGAAACTTGATTCAGAATGCTAGGGGAGTGTGAGGGATAGCAAGAGATAAGTAATCCAAATAGTAATTTTTAACCTATATTTGGACCTGCTAAAGAGAAATCAAAGATACAAACTTCTAACTATTCACCTTGTAGGAAAATTATTTTAGAGGTGAATATATTTATTCCAATCATAATCTATAAGAAAAGACGGTGTAAATTGTGCATTAGCACTTTGGTTGGTGCTTATATTATTGATAAAAAGGTGGAGCTATTTGCCTAGTAGCATTGAATGACAATAATACGAGCAAAGTGTGAGGGTTATATATCGTGTATCCATTGAATTTATTGGCAAGACTCAACTTTGTTACTAGAGGGAACACATGCTATTAGCTTACTCAAAGTTGGTTTATGAGAGCATTATGGCTATTAGCTTACTCAAACTTAGTAATGAAGAGGGAAGTACTTCCATATCTGGGAGGAGAATGAATAAAGGAGCTGGCTAAATTATTGGGAGCTAGGGGAGTTGATTGAAAGAACTGAGCAAGTGCTGTTATGGTGAGGTAGTTCACTAGGTTGAGCAAGGAGTAAAACAAAATTCAAGCCAGACTTGACAGGTCCAATAGTTTCTCACATGCTGCAACTGTTTATGAAAAAAGGATTAGAAGTTCTTGCATACTACCAACTACATCATTTTCCTATCTTTATTGGCTGAAGAGAAGCTTGATAACTTCTCTTTCTTAATTTGGAATTATGCTTGATAACTTCTTTCTTAATTTGGAATTATCTGAAATAGATCAAAGCCATGACCAGCAAAATGAAAGTCAATAACGTAGCTACAAAACCTTCAACCAAATTTATGAGCATAAAATATGATAGAAGGAAAACCAAATTCAAGCCATTCTCACTTGCTGTAACTTTTTATAAAAAAGTCAATAAGTTTGTGCATATTGTTCACTACATCGTTTTGATTTTTGAAGCTGAAGATTAGTTTGATAACTACCCTTTCTTAATAGTGAATGATCTGAAATTGATCACAGCCATGGCCAGAAAAATGGAAGTCCATGAAATGGCTACAAAATCTTCATCGAAAGTTATATCAGCATGAAATTCGATAGGGCACATATTCATACAGTACATACAGTGCTCACCAAGTTTCAAGTGAAAATTAAGTTATTCGTCATTCCAAGCTGCTGAGGAACAGGCCAGAGCAGCAAATTGGTTTTGGTCATAACTTTATCATATGAAGTAGAAGTGAATTGATTTATAAACTGAAGTATGGTGACATATCTCCACATCCCTGCAAAAGTTCAAATCAAGACTCATCTATTTGACCCTTTAATAGATAAATGATAAATCAACTGTTGTATCACACTATAAGCTAAAGTCTAAACAAATGACACCTCCATACAAATTGTTATTCAAACTCAAGCAATTTAACACATATCCACATGTCCACTAAGATTAGGTCAAAATTCATTACTTTGATAGCCTTGGACATAAAAAAATCCCATGGTGAGTTCTTGTGGTTCTCTATTATTCTCTTAATTGACTTGTTCAGTTAATATGATTGTTTTAGGAACTGGGTGCATCATTTCAAGTCAATGTACATTGACCCATATATCACAAGTAGTGAATACATAAGAATTCATCTCCCATAAGCATGAAATGTCACTTGACACCCATTTTATCAAGGAAAGGCTCACAAGGGTGAAGCACTAGGACTTCTAGGAGGCCCCCTGTATCAATACTTTTCCAGCCAAAGTATGCTTAACAATGCTTTCTCCCTCACAGTCAGCCTTTTAGCTTGCTATTCAATTTACAAAACCTTAATAAAGCACTATTTGTGGAGTGCCATCATTATGTAATTTTATTTTTCAAGATTCAGTGTTGTAGTTATATTTTTCTTCGTTATACATTGATGCAATGAGTGAGGTATTTTTCAGAATTCAGCTGTGCAGGTATATTTATATTAATTTTTTCATTGTTGCACAGTGATGGAATGAATACTTAGGCTGGACATAGTGATATGGGGGCATTGTTTCATCATAGCTACATGAATTTTATCCACGTAAATAGGGGATATCAGCTGTAGTTTTTCTGATATGAGAACATGTGCCTCACCCTAGGAGTGCACTTACATCTTGTCTTTCAGTAGAATAAAATTCTTTTTGAAGCATAAACATATTAGGATCACCATTAAGGATGTAAACAGTTTGCAATTATGTCCCATGTTAAATTTTACCAATGTCTATTGGATTTCAGTAGCTCCTTTACTAGATTAACAATACAAGGAACTTAAGGATTGTTTTGAAGATTTATATCAGCAATAGCTTCATCATATTACAACTCATATTGGTATCAGAGTGGTTCTTCCTTATGGGTTGTGTAGGGTTTCACTAATACACGAGTGATTTGTGTAGTTCCTTCCACACTTCATATATTTGACAAGATGTTGCAAGTTATATTGGGTTGCACATTTCAACCTCAAAAAAAAGCTTTGAAGACAAAAAAAATTGCCAAGAGCTTCAAGAATCTAATCAACAAATATAAGAGGAGAATGAAGAGATAAGGGAGACGATGAAGTACCCGGGCATGGAGGATTAGAAGTTACAAAACTGTCTAGCAATAGAGTTTACTTTAGAGTATATTTTCTAAACTCTATTGAGTATTTTTTCTATCATAATGGTTGTTGGAGAATGCTCGAAGTTCACTTTAACAAAACCATCTTCCGAAAGAGGAAATTGAGCCTCTTTTGTCAAATTATGTAGCTATGAGGAGTTAACACACCCAATATCATTTTTTGTAAAGCTCAATAAGAATGTGGCCAAGAAGTGATGCAAGGAGACATCAAAAGGAGATAAGAATTTCAATGGAGGAGGTCGCACACTATCACTTCACCTGGCCAAAGGAGAATGTCAAGCATGCTTAAAGAAAGGGAGGCCTTTGTGTAATGTAGCATATCACCACTCTATAAGCTTTGTGGAAGAAGGAAATCATCAAAATCTAGTCTTGATTATAAAGAATATGCCATGTAACATGTATTGTGGAATGAATAACTATAGTGTGGCTATCTGTTAAGAGGAAACATTTTGTGATGTCACTGAATTAGCAGGTTCTGGGAGCTTGATTGTGGTCAGCTCATCATCGCGACCCTCGTGAGTTGACAGTATGTTTTGGGGGTCTCAGTGGACAGATTGGCCATTTTTAGCAAGTCTGGACTTACTATTTATAGTAAGTCAGTCTGGGCCAATTACAACTTTTGGCAAGGCAGTGGGTAACCAGGTTGATCAGGCATTACCAACAGTGAATGCAGGTTTTATCACTTGAGTGCATATTTGTTAATTAATTAATGTTAATTAATAACTATATGTTATTAATTAATAATAAAGTCATATTATTATAATAATACTTTATTATTATAATAATTTAGAAGTTGCTATCCCAGAGAGTGGTTAAGTGATATATCATTTTGGAAACTATGGCTACCGAAGGGTTATAAATATGGATTCATTCTTAGAGCTGATCATTGAATATTTTATATTAAAAATTGGTCTTGGAATTGTTTTGATTATTCTGAAATCTGTGTCCTTGCTGAAGTATAAGGGTCAAATTAGTTTCCTTGAATACTGATTCTTTTGAAGCTAATCTGCAAATTGATTGTTGTTGTATAATCAATTGCATCTCCTTCGTGCTGTTGTATACGAATTGGAGAAACTCTGAATTCTGGAAAGTTGTTAAAAAAGTGCAGAGTTTGTGTTCATCGAATTATAAATTCGATCTGAAAGGTTTAAGCACTAAATGGGATATTGTTGATCCAGCGAATGGAGTCAACCCTCACCATGGCTGGGAGGCGTTTATGCCAGTGGTGATGTTATTTACTGTGCTGCGTTTTTAAGTTTGGAATCTGCATTATTGCGTGGGAGAGAAGAATGTGGCAATTGGCGTGAGAGCACTGACTTCACAGGCAGCCGCATCTAGTCGTGCCTATTCTTGAGCACTCCAGCCATATCACCCGGAGCAATACCAAACGCGGGGAGTAGGGGCTGCACACTATTTCAAGCCGCAACCAACAAGTTGAAAGGAGCTGGGCACGTGCATCCATCAAAACAGGCTCCAGCACGTGGGGAGTTTTAATTCCAAGGTAGATCGACCTCCTCTCTTTTTCCAAAATTGAAATTGATAAATGTGTAGGCTGAACAAACACTGCCGCTCAAATATCGGTTCATCATTTGTGTAAGAAATTATGCTTGGAAATATTAACATTGAAATCCAGCTCATTTATAATAAAATTTGCAAAACAAGTATATCCCATATGTAGGAGAAGAGTATTTTTTATTTTAAATTGGTGATTAGCAAATCGTTATTTGAGTTCCGACAAAGAGCCAGGCCGACTCGTTACAGTGGTATCAGAGCAGTTTCCTACCAGCCTGCAGGGAAATCGGGGTTCATTTTTATTATTATTATTTGGGAATTGAATCATGGCAGACGATAGGAGATTTATTCCCAGTAGGTATTACTACTGGAAAGGACAGTCACCCCCACCAAATGAAGATGCAGATATTCAGTTTGGCACAGTGCTTGGTGGCGATGATAATAATCCAGGCGATTCAGCAGGTTCTGCAAGACCCGCAGCTACTGCTGAAGCAGATATAGACAGGGAGGCTAGGGAAACCTTCAGGAACCTAGTAGCATGCCAGCATCATGTAGCTAATGTATTACATGAGCTTTCTGACACATTGAGACGGATTCTAATCCCGAGGGATCAAAGTAGGGAGAGGCTACGTGATGCTTTTGTCACATCACATAGATTGCGGATTGACGACAGGCACAGGGATTATGGGCATAGAGCCCGGAGAGATGACAGAGCAGATAGGGCAGGTGATAGGGGAGATCAGTACAGACCCTAGGGGCCCAAATTTATGAGACCAGAGACTAATGCAACCAGTGCTGATGCTGAAAATATCCCTTTTGTTGATGATATAGTCACACACTATGCTGAATGGGATGCCCTCCCTCCAGCCTTGAAACAAAATCTGAACTTTGATAGATATCTAACCCAAAAACGGGAGCATGCAAGGGGAAGGCCAGCACAGGATAGGCAGAGGATGGGACATAATGATTTGAGACAGGTGGCTAGCAAGATGATGCTAGCACCTTTTGATGGCAGCGGTAGGATCACTACTAGAGCTTGGGTCCACAAGCTCGATACCTACCTCGCACTGCGTCCGATGACTGAGGAGGACACCATTAGATTTGCAGTTTTGCATCTAGATGGGACTGCACATGACTGGTGGTACCATGGATTGAGATCGCTACATCATGACCAAATTACTGACTATCAGGAATTTGTAGACAGGTTGATCGAGCGCTTCGACAGAAAAGACCTAGAGGTTTATTTCAAAGAATTGGCTCAGTTGCGGTAGCCAGCTAGTCTAGAGGGTTTCATCAGTGAGTTTCAGCGCATATCCATCATGGTGTATGATATATCAGAGCGGAGGAGAGTGATGTTATTTTTGGAGGGGTTAGTAGAGCCACTCCATGGATGGGTTAAGTCTTTGGACCCACCCAATTTACAGGAGGCGACGAAGAAGGCCCGGGATCTTGAGGCATCATCTCAGAGCAAGGGTGTCCCGAAGTCATCTGGTTCTCCAGCTGTTGATGAGGAGTCCCCGCCAGTTGTTGAGGACAAGAGCAAGTCAACGAGAAGATTTGATGATGTTTCCAGAGAGGACCTGAGAAGGAGACAACTTTGCTTTTGGTGCAAGGGGCCTTTCTCTAAAGGTCATACTTGTGCTCTGAGGCCAAAGGGGGCAGTGAACCGCGACATGTGGGTTTACACAGATGAGATTGAGGAGTCATTGCAACAACATGAGGATGAGGGCAATGATGATCCTACTGGGGATCGAGTCTATACTGTGTTGAGTGTTTGCAACCTCATTTTTTACTCACATGTTCGGGATTTACATCAGGTGCAGAGATGGTCTGTGCCTAAGATGGATTGGTTTCAGGATGACTAGGGAGAGTTAGTGAAGTTTGGTATGATGAGTTCTCCTATTGAGTCATCGCCTAGTAATGTCCAGATCTCCACTTCATCAGCACAGGCACTTGGGGTTATGATACAGGTTATGTTACTGGTGCTGCTGATGTCATGGGTTTACAGTTGGTTTCGAGATAACAGGGATATCACTTGTTTCTTATGGGATCCTGGTGGAGGTTTTAGTGAGATACTTGATTGCTTGAGGACAAGCAATTTCAAGGAGGGAGGATTGTGATGTCCTTGAATTAGCACGTTCTGGGAGCCTGATTGTGGTCAACTCATCATCGCGACCCTCGTGAGTTGACAATATGTTTTGGGGGTCTCAGTGGATAGATTGGCCATTTTTAGTAAGTTTATACTTACTATTTATAGTAAGTCAGTCTGGGCCAGTTACTATTTTTGGCAAGGCAGTGGGTGACCAGGTTGATCAGGCATTACCAACAGTGAATGCAGGTTTTATCACTGAGTGCATATTTGTTAATTAATTAATGTTAATTAATAACTATATGTTATTAATTAATAATAAAGCCATATTATTATAATAATACTTTATTATTATAATAATTTAGAAGTTACTATCCCAGAGAGTGGTTAATTGATATATCATTTCGGAAACTATGGCTACCGAAGGGTTATAAATATGGATTCATTCTTAGAGTTGATCATCGAATATTTTATATTTAAAATTGGTCTTGGAATTGTTCTGATTATTCTGAAATCTGTGCCCTTGCTGAAGTATAAGGGTCAAATTAGTTTCCTTGTAGGCTAATTCTTCTGAAGCTAATTTGCAAATTGATTGTTGTTGTATAATCAATTGCATCTCCTTCGTGCTATTGTATACGAATTGGAGAAACTCTGAATTCTGGAAAGTTGT
This sequence comes from Thuja plicata, assembly GCA_018584345.1. Taxonomy (NCBI): domain Eukaryota; kingdom Viridiplantae; phylum Streptophyta; class Pinopsida; order Cupressales; family Cupressaceae; genus Thuja; species Thuja plicata. The sequence continues at coordinate 854,325 of MU227059.1, forward strand.
TAAAAAAGTTCAGAGTTTGTGTTCATCGAATTATAAATTCAATCTGAAAGGTTTAAGCACTAAATGGGATATTGTTGATCCAGCGAATGGAATCAACCCTCACCATGGCTGGGAGGCGTTTATGCCAGTGGTGACGTTATTTACTGTGCTGTGTTTTTAAGTCTGGAATCTGCATTATCGCGTGGGAGAGAAGAATGTGGCAATTGGCGCGAGAGCACTCACTTCACAGGCAGCCGCATCTAGCTGTGCCTATTCTTGAGCACTCCAGCTACATCACCCGAAGCAATACCAAACGCGGGGAGTAGGGGCTGCACACTGTTTCAAGCCGCGGCCAGCAAGTTGAAAGGAGCTGGGCACGTGCATCCATCAAAACGAGCTCCAGCACGTGGGGAGTTTTAATTCCAAGGTAGATCGACCTCCTCTCTTTTGCCAAAATTGATATTGATAAATGTGTAGGCTGAACAAACATTGCCAGTCAAATATCGGTTCATCATTTGTGTAAGAAATTATGCTTGGAAATATTAACATTGAAATCCAGCTTATTTATAATAAAATTTGCAAAACAAGTATATTCCGTTTGTAGGAGTAGTATTTTTTATTTTAAATTGGTGATTAGCAAATCATTATTTGAGTTCCGACAAAGAGCCAAGCCGGCTCATTACACATTCCATCAGCAAAGAACTCAAGTATCTCAAGCAGGAAGTTGCAAGAAATGCCTTTCAAGCCAAAAAGAAGAGCAAGGAAAGAAAAACAAGGAATATTGTATTTTTGTCTATGCAGGGGAGAAATAATTTTCAAGAATATTGGAAAGTATTTTTGTAGCCATTGCAACATCGGAATAACATATTTCTGCCCATAAAGGGAGATAATTACCAAGAAGGATGGTTGCAATTGTTGAATCCGTTGCAACATCAATGGGAATTAAGATACACAGTGTTGGAAGCTACCTCAAAATTAATTTCAAGAATCGAAAGGGAAATCTAAGAAGAGAAAGGCAACTAAGGTCAAGGGAAACAAGCAGCCAATAAACCTACATTCCAAAAGATAGTAAAAGAAGAAACCTACATTTCAAAAGATAGTAAAAGAAGTAGAAGCAAAACACTTAATGAATAAGCAAGGAAGCACATTCTACAAATGTAGCCTAGTAATCTTTCCAAGGTGCTAGTAGTAAAAAGTCATTCTGAGTAAGATTATATGAATTTAGCTTGTTAAGGTTTAAATTCAAATTTATTTGAGCATCACAATGACTAGAGCATGCATAGATAAATCTGATTGGAATATCACAATAGTTGTAGCATTGCACATATGCAGCTGAAACAGTTTTATGAGCAGATGCAAATACCTATTATCACTTGTTTTGTATTTCCTTGGCAAATGAAAGAGATTGGGATGTATGTTGGTGTATAGGCTTTCAAGTGGTCAACTCATCCTTCACATTGTCAATTATAGGCCTATTTTAATGGCAGTTTCCCCTATAGCACATCATATAGTGACAACGATTCTTCTTCATTTATCGAGTTTATTGTGTTTTTGGTATGATCTCTTGCATGTATATGGATATTTCATTTTTGTTGCAATGGAATATTGTACTTTTAATTCTTAAGAGTCATATGGTACCAAATTCTAGTGTTTAAGCCCCAGGTTTTGGTTCTTTGCAACCCACATGGTGTGTGGAGGCATTGATTGGCAATAAAGTTTAGATATCAGAAGAGGAGATCATAATTCTGCAGGTTTGGCAGTTTAAAGGGCATTTTCTGGTGATAGGTCTTGGATTCTTATCAATTGTTAAGGTGGAGATCGCATGGTTTCTTATTTTCAGGGTTTTATCGCAAATTAAATTTTGAATTAGAAAATATTGGCATGCATGTTCATATCACCGTTGAAAATATGGCCAACATTCAATCATTTGATATCCAAAAATGTTAAAAAATTGTCTAGGTATGTTCATATTCTTTGAAATGGATTAAACCTTACGAAATGAAGGCTTGAAAGGGGAACCAAGCAAATGATTATTAAAGTTTAGAACACATTTATCCTAGATAGTTGAGAATAGAAAACCATAATCAATATGTGTAGATGAAGAGGTTTTATGTAGCTTCCATAATCCAAGAGAGCTTCTGCGTTGTATTGCCATTGGTGAATAAAGTTTATATTGTACTGTACTTTCTGTAATTGTTTTTATTGTTTTGTTCATTATGTTTCTCCACATTTTCCATTGTTATACATTGATGGTCTATGAATAGTTGGGAATTCTAATATTACTTTTTTTTATTTGCACATTCGAAAAAAGGAGATTTTACTCTCCCGAATATGGAAATGCTGTGTATTCAGAAATTTTCTTATAAAAATACTCCTTGATCGGAATTTGCTTGCATTCAAACTGTTATGCCGCTTTTGTTGAGATTAAATTAGAAGCTTCTTGTGAACTTATTTAATTGCAAATATGTATTGAAGGATTGTTAAAAGTGTCTAAAATTGTTACTTGTTCAATATCGTCTGGCATGGAGGCAATGGACCTGTGGGAAGAATGATTGTTTTTACTTCAGTAGCAGTAATTACAGACCTCTTTTTCTGTTTTGAGATGCTACCTACCAATGGAAGTGGTTGATAGATATCTTAGAAGCTGCTCATAAGGTGTAAAGATTATGTACCCTGTTAATTCTTTTGCAGGATTCAGATGACAATGACAATGATGGAAAGATCTGGGAAGAAATTCATGCAGTGAGAAAGATTGTAGGATATAAAGAAGAACCGCGCCCATCTTATACTGAAGAAATAAAGGCACTTTATGTTTTCACAGGTGTTGAACCTCCTGCATCTCTTGAAAATTCCTTCGATTTAGTTAAGGCCAAAGAGGAACTCAAGTTTCTTAAAGTTGTAGTTGGAGTCAAATAAAAGTTCTTTTTAGAGATAGATTCATACATTGACATCATCTCCAGGCATCTTGAGATCATTTTTTTGTCCTACAACTTTGCTTATAAGTTTATATTGCACGGCACAGTTTTGACTGTTTCTTAATTGTTTGTTTAAATCTCTCTCTCTCTCTCTCTCACACACACACGCGCACGCGCACGCGCGCACGCACGCACGCACGCACGCACACACACACACACGCGCGCGCGGAGACACTCAATTGCATGTGTGCGCAGTTTTGACCATTTCTTAACTCTCTCTCTCTCTCATGTGCGCGCACACATCATATGATTTGTTTCTTTGGTTTTGATTGAGGTGCGAATAAAGGTAGAGAGGCTAGTTGTGGCCTGCTGACCTTGAGGTTTACTGCCATTTGGAGCACTTTTCAGAAAATGGCTATTATTCTTTTCTTCTCTTGCTAGATTCGATGCTAATAGATATTCTATAAATTTTGTAGAATTGGGGAAGTGATTGCAATACATCTTTCTAGTGTCTAACATCTTTTCATGGTTATCTGTATTTATCTTTTCTACTTTAAATGATTTTTATATATTGTATAGAGAGTTGTTCACCTTTTCTCTTTGGTGATTTATATTGAGCTCTTTGTGGCTTATTTGGCTTCTATCTTGTCTTTAAGCATTTGGTAGCTTGCCATGTTTCTCTCTCTCAAATTTGTGAGGTCGGTGAGAGCTGAAGCCCTCAAGCATGTATAAACTGCAGCTAGTAGTAAAATATTCATTTGTCCTCTTTTTCTATGAGCAGTTTTTTGTTGATGCTGATGGTAATTACATGTTTGGGGGATACTATTGAATTAGTAAAAAAAAATTCATTTCCTACCACATTCATTTTTGTAATCTATTTGAATTTGGATCTTGTTCATGGTAGGTGTTGATTGAATAGATTACCAAATATATGAGATCACTTTACCTAAGTTGATATTGGATTTTTACTAATGCTCATACTAAAATATGTTTTATCATAACTAGGTAATCTCTTATTGAACTCATGCTGAATTGACAAATGCTCAAGCCTCAAGCTACAACTAATTTTGCCAAATTATAACGCAGCTTTAAAATATGACACTCGAGATAGGAGACATAATATCGTGGTTCCTTACCTCCAACGACGCTGAAATATTGATATTTTTCATAACTGTAAAGTGGTATGTAAGTGATGAATAATCACTTCGGGTTTGATTAGCTTCTTTCAGCAAATTGCTTGTTTTAAAAATTACAACAAACTCTTTAGTGATGTATGAACTTCCAAAGATGTCCCAGGCAAATTCTACAGATTAACTTCCAAATCAATTATCGAGGAAAAACAAGAAACTTCAAACCACATAAATTGAAGCATGAATATTTTTTAGGATCTACGATATTTCTTATATGTTAATTTTTTGTTTAACTATTTCAGGGTTTTCCCCTCCGAAAATTAACTTTTCTTGGGTTAACGTAGGCTAGTAAATGCTCAAAAGAATTGAATACAAAATCAACCTAGGTATTTTATGAGAGTAAATACCAATATAATATAGTTTAGATAGTTGGACACCTTATTTAAGGAGAGTAAATGCCAAGTGGATTGAGATACTTAGCTCTAAACTTGATGAGGTTAACTTTCATGTGATTCGGATTTTGGGTGATATTTGTTTGGAAAATTGTATCACTCTATTATTGCAATGCCTATGATGTAAGGATGTAAGGAGCATCCTCGGATGTGAGAGCAATCAATTAAAAATGTTTTATATAATTTTTGTAATAATTTAGTTTTAAATATTTTGGAGAATGAATTTGATGTAAGGTTTAAAACATTTGATAAATTATTTGGTCAATTCTTAAAAGTTTAATCTAGCATAGGAGTTTGATACAACTCAACACTACATTCAATTCTTGGTAATCTTCCACTTTGGCTATAGGTGGTAGTGGTTACTAGATAGTAAATATTTTTAAATATTACATTTAATCTTTTCAAGTGCATGTATTAATAGGCGGCCTCCCAAGGGACATTCAGGTATGCATGTCTTACTACAGATTTTTATGGAGTTATGGAGTTGTCATAGCTCACTAGTTTGATTGGCTATTAGAGGAGGTGGCTTATGACAACATTTATGAAAATTTTAATACGATGTGTGGGAAGAGGAGCGGAGGTGGGTTTTCAAATTCTGGGCTTGCTGGAGGTGAAGATGCAAATGAGGAAGATGATTCGGAAGGCCCTGAAATGGTCTTGATGGTTTTGGATGGGGTTTTGGTGGATGGATCCGAGTGTTCTTCTCTATTTGTTGATTTGCTAGCTTGCACGGAGAATGCTTCCCATTGCTTGGATGCTTGGTTGGTTGTCTGTATGGTTTTCCCTGGCCGTGTGCTCATGGGCCCTCCTTGTCCTTGGCTGCGTGCTCTTTTGTGGGGTTTTGTGAGGTCCTATTTGGGGTTACCGTTCCTTGGTAGGGTTTGGTTGTCTGTTAGTTATGTTCTTTCGGCTGGGTTGCGACTCACGGCTTTGTGGGTAGAGCTGTGGTGTCCGGATTTGTGCACCATGTGGAGCTGTTCTTTTTGGGTCATGCTTGGTATGACCCCTGTGCGGGTGGGCTTTTGGTGTCTCTGGTGGAGGCCCGCTCTTTCTGGAGTTGTATTGGGCATTTTGTTCCCTCTGCTGATTCTGGCCTGACAGAGGATATTTTGGCTTCTCCCCTGCCAGTGTTTGGTGGTCTTTGTTGGACCTGTGTGGGGATGTCTTGGATCCTAGAGGCTGTTGCGTGGTGGTTCTTTGGGACAGGATTAGTTCCTTTGGGCGCGTCTGTGTTGGATAGTTTCAACATACCTTGTTCCTCTTCCTTGGCCCAGTTGGCCTCCTTGGATGCGACTCCATACGACTGTTAGTGGTTGGTTGTGTTGGTTGGGGGGATCCTTTGCCTCGGTGTCGGTGTTCTGCGGGTCCTTGGCTGTAGCGTGGGCATGATTTTATTCTGAGGGTTTGGTTATGGGGTCCTTCTCTGGTGAGGGCTCTGAGATGGGATGGGGAAGCTCCCTCATGTTTTCCAGTTGTCGTTGTTATCGATGGGATGGTTATGTTGGATGGAGGTAGGGGCCTTTTGTTTCCTTTGTCTGAATCTTTCAGACCTATGATGGGTTTGAAGCCTCGGGTTATTTTTCCTGTTGTTGTTCAAGAATGGCCCACCATTCCTCGGAATCTCTATGTTGTTGTTTGGGATGCCTGTAGTGTCTCCATTATCAATAATGGCATCGTGAGGCCTTTGGCTTTGGTGAACTCTCCACTTTCTAGGGAAGTGAATGGATTGTATGGTCTCGTCAGCCTTGCCTCTTTTTCTATTGGTGGGGGATGTTCCGGTGGAGGCAGAGTTGTGGGGTAGCCAGAGGCATCTGATGGCTTGGGTTTTTATCCCTGATCTGGTGAAGGAGGTTTGGCTTCCTGCTTATGTGATCTTCTTGTTACTAGCTGGGACCATACATGAATTTGTCCCGGTCTTTGTTGATGTTGAGAATGGTCTGACACTTCTTTCTGCTTGTCAGTTTGGAGTTGGAGGTTTTGATAGTTGCTATAATGGTATTTAGCTTCAGCTTTTCTTTTGTCGCTGGAAGACTGCCCATTTTTGTTGGTATGGAGAAAGTGTTGGTTTTCCTTTGTGCTGAGATATTTGTTGTAAGGTTTCAAGGGTGCATTCTGGTCTACGGTTTTTGGTTAAGGTATGCAGGTGGTGCTGTGATGGAAGTGTCTCTCACTTTCAGTTTTCTTTTTTTGTGTTGGACTGTCCTTTATGTTTTGGAGGGATAGTGGTTTCTTTTTTTCCTGTGATTAGGGGACTGCTGATAGTTTTCAAGGGCTCGCTCTGGTCCTTTGTTTTTGGATTAAGTTTGCAGCTGCTATGGGTAGTGGTCTCGAACCGGAGGCTGAGGGATGTGGTTCGTTGTTCATGAGGTGGGTTCATTATTTGTTGTTTGCTTCTTTCACGATTCCTATGTAGGTGGATGAGTCCCCGTTAGAGGTGGGGACTTTTCTCGTGATTCTGGAGATTTGCATTTGTTCAGGAGCCCTCTTCTCGGGACATTATGTTGAAAGGTGATTTTATGGTATACTCCTTGTGTTGTTGGTCTTTCTCTCTACTGCTCCTATTGAGGTGGGCTCCTTCGTTATTGAGGTGGAAAGGGGTTTTGCAGCCTGGAGGTGGATCTACAATCGTGAGGATGTTGTTTACCATTGTTGGTTTTTGACAGCTCAGCTTATCGCTTTGCGCAAGTTTGGAAAGATTCAACTGATAGTTTGTTGGTTGAGCTTTGGTGGTGGTCTTTCATGAACTTGTTGTTCTTTTTAGGTTCTCTGTTGTGCACTCTGGATACGATTAATATGTTGTTAATGTGTATCTAGTGTGCTACTTTTGTACCATAGGTCATCACCCTCTTGTTGCTGCTTAATTCAAAAACATTTATGAAGCATCTTGTGTTTTATTTACTATTTTATGGTGGTATGCTTATTTGGACAATTGGAGAAAATTTGATTTTGAATTAATAATTGATGTTTATTTTGATTGGTAAAAGTGAAGGTGGACTTTGTGCAACATTATGACAACATTCAATGCAAAATTTGAATGATTTTTGGAGGGATTTCAATCTCAACGTGAGATGTGATAGGGTTACGTACAATAGGTTGTGGTAACCATAGGAGAGTTATTCATGACATCACATTTCATAAATTTCATAAATTGAAGACAAAAGTTGGAGGATTTAGTTTGGCAGTTCAAGTTGAAGGACAAGGATTGGATTGCAGTTTGTAGTCAAGTATGGGATGAATTTATTGAAGTTTCTTTTGTTTTATATTAGATTGTAGATGTTTATTTGAGGCCCATGTGGTGATGTGATTGTGTTTCACAACATTTATGTAATTGGGAAGTTAGATTGTAGTAGAAATCTAAGAGGAAGGAGATAGTTTTGTTGATTGTTCTTATTTGCATGTGGACTGATTTGTGTCTAATATTAATTCAAATCCTTGTGTGATTTCATATGTAGTTTGTGTGGATTTTTACCTTGTGTCAACCTAGGAATTTTCTCTAAATGAATGTTTTATTTAGGATTGTTTGTAGTCAACAGCCTATCTTTTGCACCTAGATTTGAACTTGCACAATTTGGAACTTTGTTATATGGTTCCCATTACTAAACTTTGTTAACTTTGTGCTTCCTCATGCTTCCTCATATCAAAGGGATTTTAGTTTGTAGAAATACCTAGAAAGGGACACCATAATGTCTCAAAACAAATATGATCTCCTAAGCCAAACCTCATAAGTATGTGTAAAGATTTGAAGATAGCAAACAAGGGCTCTAAAATGATGTATGCATATTTATTATAATTTTTAATGTACAAGTATATCCTTATTAATTTCTCTTTTAAAGCTCTAGGATGTTTGAGAGAAGAGACATGTCACTTTGAACTTAAAGGGAAGAGTATCATTTTTGCAAAATGCGTAGTTAGTTCAAGGTGTAATGGGATTATTTGACGAAATTTTGAATTTGGACAAAAAAAAGCAAGGGTCAAATTTGTGACCACAAGGTCAATCCTGTGACCACATGACTTTGCATGGGAAAAGAGTCATATTATGACACAATGGCTCTATCTAGTTAGGTTTTTGGGATAATTATATGTGTATAGATAAAATGAATGTATTGGAGTATGTATTTCTTATAAGGTGGGGGCTAAACATGTGGTCATTTGTATGGGACTAGGTGAAGTTTGGGGGAATAAATCTACATTTGTATGATTGTGTAATTAGGGCATTTGGTCAAAATGGGCATAGTGCAATTGGCATTTTATTTTTGCCTCCACGTTAAGATGCATGTCTATTCTAAGATGATCGTGCATCCTTAAGTATGGAGGACTCACACTCATATGTGTAAAGGAAGCATTTAGATATCAAAAGATATAAATGTTTTGAAATGGGTTGAGCTTCTATCTTTTATTTCATTATGTGTGCACTATAGATTTGTGTATTTTTCAACACATTTATCTTCTTCAATACAGAGGAGGGATCAGCCAAGCACTAATTCTTAATGATCCTCTCTTAGTATAGAGTCATTCCACCTCTCTTTACAATGGAATTGAGAGTTGAAGTCGAGTGGTTGGTAGTATCTCATTCCTTAAACTAATCTAGTATATTACAATTTTCTTTTGGTATTTTCCTTTTAAAAGAAAGACTAGTAACATTAGCCTTCTCCCCAAATGGCACCTTGATTCTTTCATTGATTGTTTTATATTTTACAAATTCATAAATTTTTAATTAGAGAGTAAACATGACTATTCCTTCATTTATAATAATTAGAAAAATATTTTTCAAAGATATTTTATTATACTTAAAGACTTGACTAATGGAAAAAAAAACATTTTTAGCTTCTTACGCAAATTTCAAAACAAACATGAATTGCCCTTAATGATCGATTCTCATTCAATGTTCAGTTTAAGCTTTCTAGTATTTTTTTGGGGGAAAAGGAGGGATAAAAAGTTAATAATAAAGAAGATCCAATACAAACACGAGGGGCATCAAGCCTAGTAAGAGGAACCAAGATACAACCAAACAAAAAGAAGCCTAGAAGATGACACACCTAACTAGTCATGTTCTCCTTAACAACCTTATCAAACATACAAGAACTATTTGGGACAGTTGTACCCCCTCATTAACATTCCACCCATCCAAACTCTCTAAAGCCTATTTATCCAAGCAATCAGTTACCCTTTTCTATTCATAAGGAATGTAGCAAAAGTAGACAGACTGCAAAGAATCTCTAAGACTAAGGATCTATTTTACCAACACAGCCAATTGCCAATTTTCATCCTCCAATCTTGCATATTCAACATATCAATAACCACTTGAGAATCAACTTCATAGATGATCCTACACCAACTAAGAAAACAACCTCTTTCAAGTGCATACAAAGTAGCAAGGGTCTTCATATAATTATTAGCTCGATTCCTTCTATACATAGTGTACCATACTCAAAAGTAAGCACTTATGTTTATACACTTTTTGGGACCATTTTAGCCCTCCTTAATGTGTTTCTTACATTACGACCTCATGTTAAATTTAATTATACACATCATTTAAATCAAGGTCCTCTTTCTTCGTCCAATCTTGCTCAAAACTCTAGGATGGCATTAATTTCGTGTTATCCTGCTTATCTGTTTGTTTCTCCATATTTACCCTGACACCCTCAATACCTCTCGAGATTCGGAAGTTTTTCTTTGATTTTTGCACCTTGAGGTATAGGTCGACCTCGACCTATACCCAATGTTGTGAATTTTGATTGGCTCCCGGGCCCAATGCAAGGTATTCCCATTTCCCGCTCTCCTTTGTCGGCCTTCACAAATATGAGCCTTGAATCACTATAAAAGGAGGTCTCGTCTTCTCATTTTGACATCTAGATAGGCATTCATTATGATCTATGAGCATTCATTATAAACTTCAAGCAATCAAGTCCAAGGTGCATTCAAGAGGTGATTTCAAGCAAGCAAGCATTGAAGGCATCCATCCATCACTTAATCAAGCATGCATTTATTTCCATAGATCTAGCTTCTTTCTTCATTGGAGACAAAGGAGTTTTCCATCAAAGGAGGATATCCACATTCATATATTCAAGTCTTCTTCCTCTTCTTCTTCAATCTTACATTGAGGCAAATTACAAGCATCTACCACATAAGATTTTGTCTTACATGATTTCCTTTTGGTTTTTGTGTTGAGTCAAGGCTATTGCATCAACATACTTGATCACATACTAAGCATAATTGCATCTACATGGGAGGATACATTCCATTGTTAGATTTATTCTTTACTACATGCTAGCATTTCATTTATTTCAATTCAAGGTTTATTCCTAAACACAGGCTTGACCAAGGCAAACCCCCTTCTCCCAACAATTTCCCCTTCTCTCTTGTGTGAAATCGCAGGTTCGGAAGACAGATACAGATGCAGATTCGAGGACCTATTTGGAAAAACTTCCCAAATCCACTTTCTATTACGGATTCCTACACTCTCAGGTATAGGTCAAATTTGACCTATACCCCGCAATTCAAAAGTACATTTTCAGTTGCAGATCTGGAAAGCCCCGCAGAAGATCTACCAAACCCAGAAACTATTTATGTTTCTAGCACAGTTAGATATAGGTCGAAGTCGACCTATACCTCAAGTTGACTTGTTCCTAGGACCTCCAGATTCTCATAGTTTGCAGCTTCAGCCTCCTGGGTTCCAGATCCAACTGTGTTTAAGTTTCTGGTGCAGTTTGATAGTCCATTTTCATATATGAACTTTCATCACCTATTAGCCCTCAAGGTGAGTACATTTCCCTCTTTTCATAGCACTTACTTTCATAGATAATATTCTCCTTTTACATATCATTTACGAAACCTTCTCTTAGGGAAAGGAAGACCAATCCAAGACCCTACATTGCGAAGATCACGAATTGGCACCTTACCTTGGGATAAACATGTTTCCTTTGTTTCAAGGTCTTGGATCTTCCTAAATATAACATATACTTTGGTGAGTGATCTATCCTAGCCTTGCTCACCATTTTGTATGTTACACATAGAAAAGGGTAAAATAACATCCTCAGAGTTATCTCGGCCAACCCCACCAATACCAACATGCCCAGGGTTTTCTCTAGAAGATCTATCAGCATTAATCTTCAAAACCTGCTTGGGTGGAGAAGCCCACCTACTATCCCTCTAAACTTTCATCTTTGCTTGCTAACACTTTTTAAATCTTGGGATTTCTAATACCACATCCAATTAAGCTCAAATTTTGGATAACATACATTTCACTAGGGTCCGCAATTGCAGAAAGATTTCACTTTGCATATAATGTCTCCTACAACATCCTAATTATTCTCTGTCACACTTGAACCACTGTCGACTTGTTATCTTGAAAATCCAAAAAATCCCTTCTAACCAAAGTTGGCATAAAATAAGAGAGGGACCAAGATCCCAAACTATATGAAGAAAGTAAGTCTTAGATAGGGGTCTTCCAATACTCAATTAAAGAATTGACATGAACACAAGTATGCCTCCAAACTCCCCACCAAAAATGCAAAATTTCCTTTATAAAATAACATAGGAAAAAGAGACGTGAAGAAGACACCCATTTTTATTGCAAAGAACACAAATATAAGGCCCTTGATTTTTATTTTTTTTCGAAGATTCTCCCAAGTAAGACACCCATTCTACATAACCAGCCACAAGAAAAATTACACTTGGGCCAAACAAAATGAATCCACCCTTCTTCCACCAATGAACATCCACCTTTCTGAACTTCTATCTATCCAACTCCAAGTATCCTAAAGCTATTGAGATCTTTCCCTTTTGATTAGGGCCCCAAGACAAATCTTCCTCTCCCTTTAAAGAATTGCACATTCTCCCTTCCAAAATCCTTGCAAGTTCCTATCTAGCTTCCACTAAGCCACTAGGTGGCCATTATGATAATCCATTAAGGATCAGAAGTTTTCATTGGTATATAAGCAGACAATTTTGATCGATCGGTCATGATCACTGAGCGACAACACTCACCGAGTGCAGTGATCACTGAATTTTGAACACCGAGCGATAGCACAATAAACCGAGCAGTATATCAATCGAGCAACATCACAGAACACCAGTCTACGAAGCCATCACCGAGCACTAGTCTACACCGAGAGACAACATTTCACTGAGAAAATCGGATCTCACCTACACGTGACCTAAAGCACTTTAATCTTTAAAACAACTTTTTGCTTAGCTAGATAACCATTTTTTTGTGGATCAAGAAAAGTGTTAATTGTGGATGTAATTAGTTAACTGATTTTATTCATGCAAACTAGGAGATCAAGGTCAAGTTGTAAACCTTTGATCTTAGAGTTTTTCAAGAAAAGCGTGAAACCTAATTAGGTCAAATCTTTTGTATATAGATGTAATAATCAATCAAGAATGACATGATTGTAGCCATCAAGGATATCTATGTATCACATAGAGAGTTTCATACACAAGGACAAATAAAGGAGAATTCAGTTTATAAAGAACTACATACAAGGCTACTGAGCAGAACAGAGGTATTATCTATCATAATAAGGTGATATATATTTTGTGTACTTAATGGATCTGTAATCAACAATTTGATATTGTAGAAATTAAGTCATATATTTTGTTACTCTCTAACAATTGTAGCAAACAACAAAATCCTTTCACAAGGTGGGCTTAACAGTATTTTTTGTAAATCTCTTAACTGAGTGCACACATACATTGTGTTGCTAAAATCTCTTAACCGAGTAGACTTAACAAGTTTGACATGTTACTCCTAACAGAGTAAGATCATCAGAAGTGATCACAACTTGTAGCCCTAACAGGCACCTTCCATTCTGCAGATAGTGAAGCTTTGTGAGTTTCATCCCCACCATAGTTTTTACCTTCTAACAAGAGTTTCTGCGTGATCAAATACTTGTGTCATGTGTAAATGAGTTTCATGAATGTTTCAATGTTTGTTTACATGCATTTAAATTTATGCAATGATATTACATGCATGAAGTAGAAAAGCTACAGTGGTCAGTTATTGAAGTAATGAGTACCAAGGTTTAATTTGTAAAAGTTTTTAAGGGTACTAATTCACCCCTCCCCTTTCAGTACACACCCTTCCATTATTCCAACAATTGGTGTCGAAGCTAGTTTTCTTATTCAAAAAAGTTTAGTAACTTGAGAAAAAAGATCTTACAATGGAAAGGTATAAGCTTGATAAAAATATTGAGAATCAGAAGTTGCAAATACATATTTTCTTTGAGCAATACAAAGAGGCAAGACACAAACTAAAAGAGTTATTGGCTAAAAAAAAGTCATGGCATCTCACTACATGAAACAAACTTTCATGAAGAAGATACACCTGACCTATTTGATTCATCTGGATCTAGATCTGGTAGTATATTTGACACATCTGAAGGAACCATTGCAGATCTAAATGAAATCAATCAACATCTGACTGAACAAGTGAAAGTACTGCAGATCGGTCACAAGACAAATGGTAAGAATTATTGATGTTATGAATAATGCAAGACAAGTTGAACAAAAAAGAACTTTGGCTATTGATGACAGGAGAAAGATGACTGAAAATTTGCAAGAGAAAGAATCTGAGATACAGAGACTTACTGAATATCACCTTGAGATCACCAATCAAATATTTCTTATGAGTTATGAGGCCAACCAAGTGAACATGGAACTTGTTGGAAAATTGGAAGTTATTGGTGAACTAAAAGAAGAAAATGAGAAACTCAAGCATGAAGTGAAGATTCAACAACATAATGATATGATCAAGAAAGATGAAGATAGTACAAAAAGAATGGATGAATTTATGAATGGACAAAGAAGACTCAACAACAATACTAGCTTAGGGTATACCGAGCATGGAGAATCATCAAACTGAGTTGATCAAAGGAATTTCTACACAAATCCAAGACCAAAGAAGCGTTCATGTAATCATTGTGGAAAACCAGACCACATATCAAATGTTTGCAAAAGCAAAGAAAAAGGTATTCCTAAAACTACTTCTACATTCATAGGTAATTATTATAACTGTAACAAGCATGGACACAAAGCACATGAATGCATATCTAAGATGAAATAAGAAATATTACATTGAAAAACATTGTCCTACTTGCAACATGTATGGCCACACATTTCATGAATGCAGGAAAAAGATAAAGTAAGTCTGGAAACATAAAGAACAAGAAAATGCATATCAACCGAGAAGAGTAGGCAATATATATGTTTTGGATTACAACAATTGGGTAAATTGCACAACATGTGGTATATATGGACATATAGCTGCTAACTATATGAGGAAATAGATAAGAAGATCTAGAAACTGGACTAGGCCTGGAATGACATGCTTACACTATCATAAGGTTGGTCACTTAAGTAAGGACTACAGAGACTGAGTGACAGAGTCAAGCACTTTTGCAAATGGAATTACTATTGAATACATCATGAGAATGAGAAATCAAATGTGGAGGAGAGCTTCAAACAATGATAATGCTGGACCAATCACTACAGTTGGTGATACCTCATCCAATGGATCAGGTGATTCCACCACCCCCACCTAAGAATTACAAGTATGGAACTGCACTCTACAAAGCTGTATTTTACATTAGTTCCTATATTCATTGAGAATATGCCAAATTAGCATGAATGAAGATGCACTATGGTATTGCATGTTATGTTTTGTGAATGTAGTCGAGTCGGTCAATATGAACCAAGCATAAACTGCATGTTGGTGAACATGTGAAAGACAACCGAGTTGACACTATGTACCGAGCATTGTATACTCACCAAGTTGAAGACTTTGGTGTGTTGACCGAGCATCTCTGTTTCATCGATCGAGTGGTAGATGAAGCATTTAATGCATCACTTAGGGTATATTTCTATAAAAAGGGCAACATGAAATCATTCATTCACCCAGCGTTAAAAAGAAAATTGCAGAGCAAAGAAGAGTGATTCAGAGCGACTACATTGCAGAGTGATTCATAGCACTTTCAAAGATACTCCAACAGATTTCAAGCATTCACAACAAACATCCAGTATCTAGACTCACCAAGTTAACAGTTTATTTGCGAAGAAGCCCTAAATTAACGAACAATGGAAACCACTTCATGAACCTCGAAGATCAAGATGGCTAAGGAAAAGGTCATTTTAATAAAGAACTTGACCTATGAGGAACCTAACTACAAGTTTTTCCCTGAGGTTGCAGCTTAACCTGACGACAAAAGGAGCATTTTTTAGTATCTCACCTAGGGTTTTATTGGTTGAAGATATCCGTGCATACATTCACTGCAAAGTTGCAGAGATTGGAGACTTTGAGCTTGAGGAAGCTTATCAGAAGCTATGCAAGGAAGGTAACCTAAGGGATGAGTAAAAGCACATTGAATTGAAAGGGTTAACCAATGCCTACTGTTCCCAAAATATTTCAAAATGGAGTGGATTCGCATTGTGCTCAGCCGAGTGCATGATGGAAAGATGTGGTTAGATGAACCCAAGCCAATCACAAAGGATGTGATTCACGCAGTGACTGGATACCCTATAACCGATAAAGCAAAAGCCCTAAGACACCTTGGACACGCTGAGATTGAAGAGTTAACTGGAGCTAAGTGGGGCAGCAGAGGTCTGAAAATCAATTCAATCACTGACCCTGAAATGAAATTTGGTGCGTATGTGATTGGATGTAAAATCTTTCAAGCCAGCAGATTGAACAACATTGCTTGTGGAGCAGTCGACATTGCATACAAAATAGTGAAGAAGGGACTGCAACTTGATCTAGCCGAATCACTAGTGAAACTACTTGAAGAGAACATGAGAACAATTAGATCAGCCCGATCTAATACATGTAAGTTTGGTTCCCTACTGATGTGCACATTCTTTTACTTACAAAATTTCTTTCCTTCCATCGGTAATGTCACTTGGGACACCAATCGACCTATCACAACACAAATTAGTGATTACATTAAATCACTAGGAGATAATTTCACACCTCTATTGCATGCCTACTTTTTACATCATTCAAGAATAGGATGCCAAAGGGGATGAGAATCCCTGCCTAGTTAGTTGAACAATACAAGAATGAGATATGTTTTGTAGTTGACACCGACACAACACTCATCAAACCTGCTGACCCAAGAAAAACATGGTTACCACCATTAGACTATGAAATTGACATAGATCTGGCTACAAGAGCTATTGAAGTCTTGCTGAACGAACCAGTTGACAAATCTTTAAGCAGATTTGGCACATATGAGGAAGCCAAGTCAAGAATTAAGATTGGTTTAGAAGTCAAGAAAATAGGAAGGAAGAAAACACAAATGGTGAATTCACTTTAGAAGAAATTTTTGAAAGCATTGGAAAAATCAGTAGACATCACCGAGGAACAGACACCCATAGGTGAAAGTAAAGAGTTAAGTGATTCAGAGTCCACATAATCAGATGCAGATTCACCAAAGGCCAAGAAAACAAAATTTATTGAAGTAACGATAGCATCTAGAATAAGGACAAAAACAACAAAGGTAGACTCACCACCCTTAAAGAAAGGCACTGTAAGGACATATCAGAAAATAAATCCTAAAGCCTCAACCAAGCAACCAGCACCAAGACAATGAAAGAAATATGTAGGAGGAAAAGAAGACAAGGATGATACTGAAGAAGATGAAAGAGAACAAAATAAATCCGAGTAGAAAAGGAAAATATACCACAAATAATTGATGAAGTTGCAGAGTCAATCATCAACACAGGAAATCTAGTACATCATAAGATTAGACAATGGGGAACTCTTTCTACTGAGAATCAGGGAAAAATAGAAGAGGCCATCATTAAGATGATGGTTGCTTACAAATATGTGCGTATACAATTTGACAATCATATTCCATAGGAGCTAGATGGACATATGCATTGCACATGGAGAAACATATGAGAGAGATATCCCTAGTTATATTCATGCCCAATTCCACAGTTGCATAAATTGACTCAACAATGAAGGAGCATGCCAAGAAATTTTTTGCAAAATACAGAGGATACAAAGTATTGAAAAATAAGTTAAAAGATATCGACATAGAGAGAAAAAAGATTTGGAATCAAATCTTTAATCCACCTGAGAAAGTACTTGCTCTAACTGAGACTTCTCACACTGAGGAGAAGGAGGCCACACCAAGCCCCGAGCACATATTCATCAATGACAACGAGGATGTCAATCCTATTGAATTAACCACAAAAGAAAGTAAGGTCATGGATGATATTCCTAATATATTGAAATCATTAGGGGAAACGCCAATCATAACTATACAAGATATCACTCATGGTGATCTTGATGATGATGCCAAGGTTGGTGAATATGTCACTATTTCCACCGAGCCAACAAATGAACAAGACACTACTGATGTTGCACAGACACTTGTACCAGGTAATATGCCTTACTTATGCAAGAAATCAATATAATGACTGAATCATAGCAGACACAACTTGAGTCTGAAGAAAAAATACCAATGGACAAAGGTGATGAACATGGGGAGAAGAAAAATACCAGTGGAGAGAAAAAACCAAGTGATGCACCCAACAAGAACACTAGAGAGGTAAGACAAGGATGTAGGTCAAGAAATTTTTTTAGTAGAGACGTATACAACCGACCAATAGGTACAGACCAAGCACCCTAGACAAGACACCACACCTCCCAAGCAATCAACGATAGAAACTGAGAAACAAAAGGCTCTTGCTATAGTACCTCATTCCCTTGCTTCAAGAAACACTCAAAAGAAGAAGAAGAACAAGGAAGTAAAGCCCCTGTCCCACTTGACGAGATCATAGACATCCCTGACTATGATCCAAAAACACTTGATCCCAAGTCCCTAACAAGATATGGGGAGCTATGCAAAAGAAAAGCACTACAGGACAAGCTTAGAAAGGAACATAGAAATTCACAAGTCCTGGAAACAAAAAAGGAGATTCTATTGTAAGTAGTGCATGACACCAAGATTGATCAAACTTCACCCATTATTGATCATCTTTTAGTTCTAACTAAGGTAATCACAACACAGAATGTCGACACCGAGAAGGTCATTAAGGAACGAGCAGAAGAGAAGTATCAATACAAACTCACCGAGAAAATCAGCCAAGAAGTGACAGAGAATAAGGTGAAACTTTATGAAGTAGTAGCTACATTAGAACCTCTTATTTCAGAAGTAGTTACCTTAGTTCAAAAGTTGTGCACTCTAGAGCACTTCACTACCGAGCATAGTGAAGATATAGCTAAGATAGATGAAAATCTAAAAGCTAGTGCACTAAGTCTATCAACTGTGCCAAATGCATTCCAACTGCATTATGAAAATATTGTTGAATCTAAATGGTTAAGTCTTGAAATACAAAAGGCAAAAAGAAAAATCAGAGATGAAGTAACCAAGCTACATGCCATGTTACTACCGAATCTCACATTGCTATTAACACACATGACTATGACAAAGGCTCTAATTTCCACCCCAGAGATGTCAATAACATAAAGCATATATGACATGCAAGCTCAAATCACTTTGGAGAAAATGACCCTAAAGCACTTAAAGGAGAAATGGGACAAGCTGATGGCATCCATTCAGCAATCTCATTCACACATATTTGACAAGTTGTAAGCTCTACATCTTTGTCATTACTTTCAAAAAAAGGGAAAAAAATGTACGTACATTGTATCTACACACTGAGGCATGCACATAGGGGGAGTCATTGTAAAGGTAAAACACTTGGTGTATATACTATACATATCATTTTTTGATACTAATTCCAAAGGGGGAGATTGATAATCCATTAAGGATCAAAAGTTGTCATTAGTATGTAAGCAGATAGTTTTGCTCGGTTGGTCATGATCACTGAGTGACAGCACTCAACGAGCGCAGTGATCATCAAAATGTTTTGAACACCGAGCAATAGAAAAATCAACCGAGCAGTATATCAACTGAGCAACATCACCAAGCACCAGTCTACGAAGCCATCACCGAGCACCAGTCTACACCGAGAGACAACATTTCACCGAGAAAAGTGGATCTCACCTACACGTCAGCTAAAACAATTTAATCTTTAAAATAACTTTTTTCTTAGCTGGAGAACCATTTTTTGTGGATCAAGAAAAGCGTTAATTGTGGATGTAATTAGTTAACTGATTGTATTCATGAAAACTAGGAGATCGAGGTCAAGTTGTAAACGTTTGATCTTAGAGTTTTTCAAGAAGAGCGTGAAAGCTAATTAGGTCAAATATTTTGTATATAGATGTAATAATCAATCAAGAATGACATGATTGTAGCCACCAAAGATATGAATGGATCAGACAGAGAGTTTCATACACAAGGACAGATAAAAGAGAATTCAGTTTATAAAGAACTACATACAAGGCTACCAAGCAAAACATAGGTATTATCCATCACAATAAGGTGATATATATTTTGTGTACTTCATGGATCTGTAATCAGCAATTTGAGATTGCAACAATCATGTCATAATTTTTGTTATTCTCTAAAAATTGTAGCAAACAACAAAATCCTTTCACAAGGTGGACTTAACAGTTTTTTTTGTAAATCTCTTAACCGAGTGCACACATACATTGTGTTGCTAAAATCTCTTAACCGAGTAGACTTAACAAGTCTGACATGTTACTCCTAATAGAGTAAGATCATCAAAAGTGATCACAACTTGTAGCCCTAACATGCAACTTCCATTTTGTAGATAGTGAAGCTTTGTGGGTTTCATCCCCACCACAGTTTTTACCTTCTAACAAGGGTTTCCACGTGATCAAATACTTGTGTCATGTGTAAATGAGTTTCATGAATGTTTCAATGTTTGTTTACATGCATTTACATTTATGCTATGATGTTACATGCATGAAGTAAAAAATCTACAGTGGTCGGTCATGCAGGTAATGAGTACTAAATTTTAATTTGTAAAAGTTTTTAAGGGTACAGATCATTCACCCCTCCCCTCTCAATACACACCCTTCCATTATTCCAACAATTGGTATCAGAGCTAGTTCTCTTATTCAAAAAAGTTTAATCACTTGAGAGAAAAGATCTTACAATGGAAAGGTATAAGCTTGATAAAAATATTGAGAATCGGAAGTTGACCTATACCCAATGTTGTGAATTTTTATTGGTTCCCGGGCCCAATGCAAGGTATTTCCTTTTCCTGCTCTCCTTTGTCGGCCTTCACAAATTTGAGCCTTGAATCACTATAAAAGGAGGTCTCTTCTTCTCATTTTGACAACTAGGCATTCATTATAATCTATGAGTATTCATTATAAACTTCAAGCAATCAAGTCTAAGGTGCATTCAAGAGGTGATTTCAAGCAAGCAAGCATTGAAGGCATCCATCCATCACTCAATTAAGCATGCATTTATTTCCATAGATCTAGCTTCATTCTTCATTGGAGACAAAGGAGGTATCCATCAAAGGAGGATATCCACATTCATACATTCAAGTCTTTTTCCTCTTCTTCTTCAATCTTACATTGAGGCAAATTACAAGCATCTAGCACATAAGATTTTTTCTTACATGATTTCCTTTTGGCTTTTGTGTTGAGTCAAGGCTATTACATCAACATAATTGATCACATACTAAGCACAATTGCATCTACATGGGATGATACATTCCATTGTTAGATTTAATCTTTACTACATGCTAGCATTTCATTTATTTCAATTCAAGGTTAATTCCTAAACACAAACTTGACCAAGACAAGCCCCCTTCCCCCAACAATTTCCCCTTCTCTTTTGTGTGAAAGTGTGGGTTCAAAAGACAGATACAGTTGCAGATCCAAGGAGCCATTTGGAAGAGCTTCCCAAATCCACTTTCTATTAAAAATACCTACACTCTCAGGTATAGGTTGAATTTGATCTATACCCTGCAACTCAAAAGTACATTTTCAGTTGCAGATATGGAAAGCCTTGCAGAAGATCTTCCAGACCCAGAAACCATTTATGTTTCCAGCATAGTTAGGTATAGGTCGAAGTTGACCTATACCCCAAGTCAACTTGTTCCTGGGACCTCCATATTCTCATAGTTTGCAGCTTCATCCTCCTGGGTTCTAGATCCAACTTTGTTTAAGTTTCTGGTGTAGTTTGATAGTCCATTATCATATATGAATTTTCATCACCTATTAGCCCTCAAGGTGAGTACATTTACCTCTTTTCATAGAAATTACTTTCATAGATTAGATTCTCCTTCTGCATATCATTTACAAAACCTTCTCTTAGGGAAAGGAAGACCAATCCAACACCTTACATTGGGATAAACAAGTTTCCTTTGTTTCAAGGTCTTGGATCTTCCTAAATATAACATATACTTTGGTGAGTGATCTATCCTAGCCTTGCTCACTATTTTGTATGTTACACATAGAAAAGGGTAAAATAACATCCTCAAAGTTATCTCGGCCAACCCCACCAATACCAACATGCCTAGGATTTCCTCTAGAAGATCTATCAGTATTAATCTTCAAAACCTGTTTGGGTGGAGGAGCCCACCGACTATCCCTCTAAAATTTCATCTTTTCTTGCTGACACTTTTTTAATCTTGGGATTTCTAATACCACATCCAATAAAGCTCAAATTTTAGATAACATACATTTCACTAGGGTCTGCAATTGCAGAAAGATTGCACTTTGCAAATAATGTCTCCTACAACTTGCTAGTTATTCTTTGCCACACTTGAAACATTGTCGACTTCTTATCTTGAAAATCCAAAAAATCCTCTCTAACCAAAGTTGGCATAAAATAAGAGAGGGGTCAAGATCCCAAACTATATGAAGAAAGTAAGTCTTAGATAGGGGTCTTCCAATACTCAATTAAATAATTGACATGAACACAAATATGCCTCCAAACTCCCCACCAAAAATGCCAAATTTCCTTTATGAAAGAACTTAGGAAAAAGAGATGTGAAGAAGAAACCCATTTTTATTGCAAAGAAAACAAATATAAGGCCCTTGATTTTTTTTTTTTGAAGATTCTGCCAAGTAAGACACCCATTCTACATAACCAGCCACAAGAAAAATTACACTTGGGCCAAACAAAATGACTCCACCCTTCTTCCACCAATGAACATCCACCTTTGTGAACTTCTATCTATCCAATTCCATTTAGAAGCTGATGAAATATCAGATTCAACTCCAAGATCTAGCTGCATGCAATAAACCTGTCACAAAGAATGAAGCAACAATATGGAAAAAGCAAAACCCTCTTGTGCTCAAAAATGTCAGAGCTCAAAATGTATTATGCGATAATGAAAAAGTGCAATGCTCAACCTTATAAAAGGTGAGAGAAACCCTAAAGGGAAAAACTAGGTTGCACCTTATTAATTAGTAATTAATTAATAATGCACCTAAATGAAGCTTAAGTAACTAGAGTAATAGGAACTTATATAATTAAATCAATATGATTTAATTAATAATCATAAAGTAATAATACTCTAACACCCCCCTTTAAGTTGAACGCAGGGAGAAAGATGACCTAGAAAAACTATGAAAGCAAGAAATGGGTCCCGACAACAAGGCCTGATCAGGTACCCAGAACAAGGAAATCTATGTAAATCGGAGACAAAGGAGAAAACCCAGTGGGAAAAAATCCTCTCCAAAAAGAGATATAAAAGGAAGCAAAGACAGAAAGAATGACTTCAAGAGACTCTCTCAAAGACAGAAGTACAATGTGTGCTTCCAACCTCCCCGTGAGAGAGGGTCGAGGCTCCAAAGCCCCCCCAGAATGAAAGAACCCCTGGATCAATGATCAAACCACCATGAATCCAATTCAAAGGAGTGAAAGGAAGTGGGCACTAAAGAGGTGACCTCGAAAGATGAGGTGTCACTAGAAGGCTGAGCTGATGCTCAAATGAGAAGACACGAGGATCCTGAAATGGAATCCCCAATGCAAGTGGTATGACAGGTGTGCTGACACTATCATGAGAGAGGAGATGAGTGTCCTCTGTAGAATCCTCAACAACTGCACCTGGTGGCTTGATGAATGGAGCTGGAGGGTCTGGCAGTGCTGAAGAAGAGTCTTGCTGAAGAGAAAGAACCTCAGCAAGATGTGGTGTGACAGTCACAGCAGTGGTCTCAGGAACAACACAGAGGTTCAAGTGACCTGACTGCACCACATGATGCTCTTGCGGAAGAGGAGGGCTGAGCTCCAATAATGGAGAAGGTGGACCAAAGTGAGAGAAGGTGTAGAGATGAGTGGAATGATCAACTGTCCCTGTAGCAATAATGCCCCCTATCGCACTATCCCTGATGAAGACAGAATCTACCGTGAACTCAACTGACTTCCCTGACCCACTGTGAGTAATATGATAAATCGAGAGAAGGTTTGCAGATAGAGATGGAACATACAATACATCATTGAATGTGCCATCCTGAATGTTGACCGAACCTGTCCCGCAGACTGTCTGTACAGTGTTATTCCCCATGAGAATATGAGGAATAGGAGAAGCCTCAAAAGAAGAGAACAAATCCTGAGAAGATGCCATATGGTGAGAAGCACCTGAGTCCAGTATCCAGGGGACCTATGAAGGGGATGCAACATATGCCCGTAATGTATGACCCTATCCAAAATCCTATCCAGATGTCGAAGATGAGGAAGAAGACTGAAAAGCAGACCCCTGTGAGATGGAAGAGGATGGAGAGGAAATAGTGCTCTTCTAAAGGAGAGCTTGCAGATCTACAATCTGTTTCTCATAGCCATCAAATCTCTTCTGAAAAAACTGTGACTCATCATGGGTCCCCTTCTGACAATAGGAACATATAGGGTTCTAAGTCTTCTATTTCTTCTTCTTAGAAGAAGATGGTGGGCCAGTAGAGTGCTGAGAAGAGGAATCAGATATCAGCTTCGGCTTCGGCTTTTGTGTATCCTGAGATGACTTGGCAAGCAATGCCTATGACTGTGAACCTGTAAGAGAATCCATCTGACTGAGCTTGGACTGCTCATGAGTTAACCTATCATAGAAGGTCTCAAAAGAGGGCATAACATGTTGTCCACCCAGTGCATCCATAGTGGAGTAGAAGGTAGAAGTGAAAATCTGATAAGGACCACGAAGCTTGGAGAGTATCAGGAAGATACACTAATCATCTGACTTTGTCTTTCCAACAACCTGTAAAATAGATCGAAGAGACTTGAACTTCATCAGGAAGTCCTCAATGCTGGTGAAGGAGTCAGGTGCCAAGGAGGTGAACTCTGCATCTATCTAGAGAATCTGAACTGATTCATGGTGCCAAACAAGGTGGAAAACTTGTCCCACATATCCCTGGGTGTGGTTAGACCATCCAGGTGGAATAACAAGCCATCTGAAATATTCATGGCAATGAGGTCCATTGCCTCATCCATCCTATTTCTGTGCATAAGAGCCTCATAAGGCCTCTGTAGAACTAGCTGAACTGTGTCCAGGAAGGACCATAAACCTTAAGACATGAGGAGTTTGGTAATTTTTGGCTTCCATGTGTGGTAGTTGTGTGGGGTCAGAATGACAATGGATGTGTCTGACATTGAGAGAAGAAGATGGAAGAAGAAGGGTCTCTCTGAATTGAAAATGCAGAAATAAATATGCACCCCCCACAAACTATCAAACTAACTCACGTACACCACAAGATGAAGCAAAAAACATAAAGAACCAGAGAAAAACCTGAGATCCCGAATGTAGAGAAGGAGGAAAATAAAACCTCAACTTTGACGCAAAAAATGAGAACTCAAATGGGTGAAGCAGCAAACCAAACTAGCATCATTGTGTCTGTCTCGGAAATACCTTTCTGACGATATACTATACTTGCATTTTCGAGTCCATTTGCTCAAGTTATGAGCAAAAAACCAACAAGACCCTCAAAGTGCATGCTTGCTGGAAAAACACAGACCCTGCCTTAAAATTGACGGTCGTATGGCAGTCGGCTGACGTTCTGGTGACGTCAGCTGATGTCACTGCCAAGGCTGGGCGGAGGCCGAGCAGAAGCTGGGCGGAGGTCAGGCGGCGGCCGAGCGGAGGCCGGGCGGTGGCTGGGCGCCGGTGGTGATCGAGCGGAGGCAAGGCGGCGGCTGGGCGTTGGTGGCGCGCTGGTGCAGCAGTCGGCGGCGGTGGCCCTCTGGTGGCGCGCGGGTGGCGCGGTGTGTTTTATAACTGTAGGCATTTTTTTAAACGCCAAAAATATTAAAAAATGATTTTTTTTAAATTTTTTTCTTGTTTTGCGTGTTGTACGGCCTGGAGAGAGAAAATTTTTTTTCCAAAAGCTCCGGTGTCCAAAAAGGTCAATTTTATATGGATTTTGAGTATTTCGGGCCTTCTGGACGCAACCGTGAGGTCAGTTTTTTCCCAAGGTGCCCCAAAAAATTACAACCCCTAGATCCAATATAAAAAACACCAGAAAACCCCAGAAAGAAAGGGCTTGATCCACAACTCCAAAAAAATTGAACAAGCTGCAACAGCAAGGCTCTGATACCATGTAGAAGCTGATGAAATATCATATTCAACTCCAAGATCCAGCTGCATGCAATAAACCTGTCACAAAGAATGAACCAACAATATGGAAAAAGCAAAACCCTCTTGTGCTCAAAAATGTCAGAGCTCAAAATGTATTATGCGATAATGAAAAAGTACAATGCTCAACCTTATAAAAGGTGAGATAGAAACCCTAAAGGGAAAAACTAGGTTGCACATTATTAATTAGTAATTAATTAATAATGCACCTAAATGAAGCTTAAGTAACTAGAGTAATAGGAACTTATATAATTAAATCAATATGATTTAATTAATAAGCATAAAGTAATAATACTCTAACACTCCAAGTATCATAAAGCTATTGAGATGTTTCCCTTTTGATTAGGGCCCCAAGCCAAGTCATTGTCTCCCTTTAAAAAATTTCACATTCTCCCTGCCAAAATCCTTGCAATTTCCTACCTAGCTTCCACTAAGCCACTAGGTGGCCATTCTAATAATCCATTAAGGATCAGAAGTTGTCATTAGTATATAAGAAGACAGTTTTGGTCAGTCAGTCATGATCACCGAGAAACAACACTCACAGAGCGCAGTGATCACCAAAATATTTTGAACACTGAGCGATAGCACAATCAACCGAGCAGTATATCAACCGAGCACCAGTCTACAAAACCATCATCGAGCACCAGTCTACACCGAGAGACAAAATTTCACCGAGAAAATTGAATCTCACCTACACGTCAACTAAAGCACTTTAATCTTTAAAAGAATATTTGGCTTAGCTGGATAAACATTTTTTTTGGATCAAGAAAAGCGTTAATTGTGGATGTAATTATTTAACTGATTGTATTCATGCAAACTAGGAGATCAAGGTCAAGTTGTAAACCTTTGATCTTAGAGTTTTTCAAGAAAAGTGTGAAACCTAACTAGGTCAAATCTTTTGTATATAAATGTAATAATCAATCAAGAATGACATGATTGTAGCCACCAAGGATATCTATGGATCAGATAGAGAGTTTCATACACAAGGACAGATAAAGGAGAATTCAGTTTATAAAGAACTACATACAAGGCTACCGAGCAGTACAGAGGTATTATCCATCACAATAAGGTGATATATATTTTGTGTACTTAATGGATTTGTAATTAGTAATTTGAGATTGCAGCAATCAAGTCATATATTTTGTTACTCTCTAACAATTGTAGCAAACAAAAATCTCCTTTCAGAAGGTGGACTTAATAGTCTTTTTTGTAAATCTCTTAACCGTGTGCATACATACATTGTGTTGCTAAAATATCTTAACCGAGTAGACTTAACAAGTCTGACATGTTACTTCTAACAGAGTAAGATCATTAGAAGTGATCACAACTTGTAGCCCTAATAGGAGCCTTCCATTCTACAGATAGTAAAGTTTGTGGGTTTCATCCCCACCACAGTTTTTACCTTCTAATAAGGGTTTCTGCGTGATCAAATAATTGTGTCGTGTAAATGAGTTTTATGAATGTTTCAATGTTTGTTTACACACATTTACATTCACTAGTAAATTTTACCTTAAATTTTGATGAGAATTAGTTGAATTTTCTACAACAATTGGTCGAATAAGAGACTAAAACTATCGTCGATCTTTTTTTGTCAAATTTTCTACATGGTAAATAATAGTCAAAATTTTGACCCCATAACTTGTCAAATTATCGACTGCAACAATCCCTTGTAACTAGAAGAATAAGATGTCATGCAATTGGTGTAAATGTCAAAATTTAGACCATTGTGTCATCAAATTATCCACCTAAATTCGTCGAATCGAGCGTCGAAGGTATAACATCCTGGTCGATTTAGTCCATTTTGTCGTCGAATTATCCACCCAAATTTGTCGAAAGAACCGTCGATTGTATAGCATCCTGGTCGAATTTAGTACTGTGTAAAGGACGAAATTTTGACCAATACTAACTTTTGTTTAAAAAAAAATGTGACACCATTTTCAATATATTCCTACTTTTAGTTGA
>MU227059.1:882315-907554 GCA_018584345.1 Thuja plicata
ATTTCTCAGCCTTGTAATCATTTCCTCAAGCTATTTTTTTGTTTTCTATTTTTCCTGGTATGTTTTCTTATGTTCCTAGAGAATGTATAGGAATCGATGGAGGTATTTGCTATAGTTTTCATTTATGGGTGTCTTCACAAGGAGGTTATTGATGGTTTTCAACATTTGGCATAGAAAAATAATAGCTGTGCAAAAGAAATCTATCACTCCCATTATATCAGTCATCACATTTTGTTGTGCCTAGGCTAATATTCACTGTTCTAAGAAGGTATTGAAAATTGCAAAGGAATCTATGTAGTGGTTTTGAAGCAGTCAGCCGAGAGTCCAAGCATATTGTTGGTACTGGAAATCCCCCAGCTGTCAGTCAAAAGAGGGTCATTGAAGCTTGTTTGTAGGAAGAGCTGCAACTATGAAAAAGACTATTTTTTTATTTTCTTAGTCACCACTATAACAAAAAAATTAAAATGGTGTGTGTAGGTGTTAAAGTTATTTGCAAAAGATCAAAGGCAAATTGAAGTAGAAAAAGATCAGGATTCAGAGCAATTGTAGGAGGTTCCTAGTTAAGCTGAGATGTAGATCACTTGAAGTAAAGCTACAGATGTCAAAGCTACTTGCAGAAGTTTGCAATGCAACTGCAAAGGAGAATTAGAGAATGTGGAAGATCACAACCAAAGATAACTAAGAAAGTTGTTTGAAGAAAGCACCAAGCATATTAAGGAAGAAGAGATGTTTGTTGTTGCACATAGAAAAAGATATTATCCTATCAGAATAATTAACCAGTCACTGTTATATTATGCAATCACATTAAATATACCCTAGCTCGTATAAATGGATGCCATAGCTCGTGGGTAACCAGAGAATCCAATGAACACACATTAACATGATGCCCTAGTTCACTAACACAACAATAGAGCATGGAGTGATGAATATCACAATAAGATGTACCCTCGAAATGCATAGGAGATAACACAATCCCTACCTCAATGAGCTTCTATTTGATAAGGAGAGGAAAAGCCAAGTTTCTAGCAAAACAAAGCTTGAAGATCAAATGCCCAAGTCTAGATAAAAACTGTAGCCCCTATACACAGTGCCAAATTTGAAATGGCATGTGGTTTCACGCGCTGGACGATGTGGTTTCACACGCTACCCCTTGAAAAATTTTACCGTGACTGCAGCCCCTATACACAGTGCTGAATTTGAAATGGCTCATGTGGTTTCAAGCTCGAAGATAATGTGGTTTCACGTGGTGCCCCTTGAAAAATTTTGTCGTGATGATAATGAAATGAGAAATGAATTCCTTTTTGTTAAAAATTTATATCCGTGTTAGTCAAAATTTTGACCTACATAGTATTGGTCAAACTTTCGACTACAGGCATGGTTTTAAAAAAAATTAAAGTTTTCCTTCTATAATCGACCAACCAAAATATTTTGGTTTCATGGTCGAAAAATTTGGTAGAAAAACTAGGTGAAATGTACTAGTGATCTATGCTATGATATTACATGCATGAAGTAGAAAAGCTACAGTGGTCGGTTATGCAAGTAATGAGTACTAAGGTATAATTTGTAAAAGTTTTTAAGGGTACTTATTCACCCCTCCCCTCTCAGTACACACATTTCCATTATTCCAACACATTCATGAGGTTCTTTCCATCTAGCCATCTCCCCTTGATCCAAATACAGGGAGATTTAAAATCCCCAACTCTACTCCAACCAACTTCAAGAAAGGTATCACATAAAGGTTGTAAGTGTGGAAACATAGAGATGATATGCTAGATGAATCCCAAGAGTAATGCCAAAAAAGAGCTTCAAAACCCTTATTATAGATCCCAAAATACCTTCCTTAATTAACAAAGCTATGTTATTTTGATTGTTCTAGATCATGGATCCCTTCCCTTTATGGATGCAACAAGGGACATCCTTACTATTGTCTCCTTCGAGATACTTTCCATTTAGGATTTTGGTCCAACCTTGATCTTAGTTAATGCACCATTTACAAAATATCTTAACAACTAGAACCTACCCACTCGTACCTTCCTATCATAGACCAATGCCACTATCCTACTTTGTCCTACAAATCAACCCCCACTTAACCAAACTCCATTTTGCAAAATGCAAATTACCTACCCAAATAAATTGTCGAGAGAGGGTTTGAAAATCCTTAATAAAATCTTGACAAAGAAGACTACACAAAACACTGATAGATGGGGAGAGCCTGAACAATCAACTTCAAGAGAGTCGCTCTCCTAGAAATTGACAACCACCTAAAATTCTAGTGACTAACCATCCTGCAAAACTTATCAAGAATGTCCCGCCAAAACCCTTTAGTTAGTGAATTCATAGCAAGAGGAACTCCAAGGTAAACAAATGAAAGAGAACCAATTTGAAATTAAAGAATCCTAGCAATTCTAGTTTGAATGAGCCTATGGGTGTTACAAAAGAAAATAGAAGATTTATCTTCATTAATCATTTTCCCTTAAGTAGCCAAGTAGATATCCAGAGATTTCCTTAAGTTAGTTGTCTCATTGATCTTGGCTACACCCTTCAAGGCCATGTCATCCACAAATTGTAAATTTGAGTGGGGAGGTAATCATTACCGTAATTCCATATTTGAACCAAACCTTGCGTTACTTAGGCCTTAAATAATCTTCCCAAGCCTTCTATTGTTAGGATACATAAATAGGAGGAAAGAAGATTACCTTGAAGAAGACCTCTAGAAGCCCCAAACAACTCTGAAGGATTGTTATTGATAAGAAAAACATAAGAAGTAGAATTAATAAAAATCACTATGCAATTTATCTACTCATTGCCAAAACCAAATGCAACAAGTATCTTTCGCAAGAAAGCCCACCTTAACTAATCATAAGCTTTGGACACGTCTAATTTTATGAATAATTATTTCCTTATAAATTTCCACAGAGTTAATAGATTAAAAAGAAATAACAATCTAATTTAAGATCTGTCTACTAGAAAGAAAGTTACCATGTTCTTCACATTTAAGTTTGTTAAGCCAAGGTTAGAAAATTTGCACAATCATCTTCGTGATGATTTTATAAATCACATTAAAAAGGGATATAGGTCTAAAAGAGCCTAGCGATTTTTCACCTTCCTTTTTAGGAATAAGGGGAAGGAATGTAGAATTCATGACCCATAACATATGTTTTTTTCTATGCAACTCTTGAACAACCTCTAAGAGATCCATCCAAACTATCTCCCAAAAATCTCAAGATAAAACTCTGCAGGAAAGCCATGATGACATGTAGCCTTTACTTTCTTCATTTGGAACACGACTTCTTGTAATTCAAATAAAGAGATGGGTGTGATAATATTTTTATTCATTTCATTAGAGACAATATTGGGGTTAAAATCAAGGACTAAGCTCTGTTCTACACTAGTAGAGTGAACATCCTCAGTAAATAGAGCTGCAAAGAACCTAGAAACTTCTCATAAAAACTCCTTAGAAGATGAAATGTGAAGGCCTTTTGTAGACATGAGAGAAGTGACCAAATTCCCATGCCTTCTATCTTTCTAAAAGTTATGGAAAAGCCATGTGTTTTTGTCACCTTCATGAAGCCAATCAATTTTAGACTTTTATTTCTAGTAGATATCCTCACACAACTTCCATTCCTCCAACTATTTTGAAGTTTCAAATTACTCTCTATGTAACTCCTTAGATAAACCTTGATCTTGGATCTGGCAAGTAATAGCATCCACTTGAGATTGCACTTTCAACTTAGTTGAGAAGAGATTTCCAAAACACTACCTATTCGTCCTTTTGATCTTATACTTGACATACTACAATTGCTTTACAAAAGAGTACATTGACATCCCATGTACAAGTTTCCTTTCCCTCACTAGTCTATCATAATATCCTGAAGGGAGGGGTCACGAAACCACATCAGTTGGAATTTGAAATGGGTTTTTAAGACTCTAAATAAAGAAGCTACTGACTTGGGCGACCAATGATCCAAGACCCTCCAATCTAAAATCTCAAAGTGAGTAACTCAACTATCACCTAACCAATAAAAATAAACCATAAATATTTCTAACCTTTATCCTATAGGTCGATCCCTACATTTTCTATTATTTCAAGTAAACACACCCTTGTTAGGCTTTATACCCACTAACTTTAATAAATAATTTTTTTCCCTTAGGAATTTGGAAAAAGGTTTAAGCCTGCTAGAGCCTCCTTCTTTCTCATGTAAGCTAGAAACTACATTAAAATATCTCACAAGGATCCAAGGGAGATAAGGTGCTAGAGGAAAAAAACACCTAATATGATCCCAAAGCAAGGATTTCCCAAGCAAAACAATAGGAACATAAACATTAGAAATGATAATAATCTCACTAGATTCAAGGCTTGAAGTGACCATATAAATATAATACATATAATAGATCCACCAAACAAGGACAAGCTTGCACTGGCCCCAAAGGAAATCTACACCCTCAAAAATTCTTTGAGCACTAATACACTGACAATGACCTCAAGCCCAAATTTATAAAATTTAGAGAGACAATGAAAATTTTGGGGTTAAGAACATCCAAAAATAATATTGAAATAACCATGATGAGAAATCTATTTGATGCATACCAATCCGTTGGATCGAAATCACGTACTAAGATGCTAATGTTACTCGATGTATCCTCACGTCAACTATAATGGGAAATGAAATGAAAAAATATTGTTTAATAAGAAAAGCAAGCAACTCATTAAGGATAATTAGAACAACATTACACAATTACTTAGAGAGACGAGAGATAATTGAGGATCTTAACAATAATTCTCTTTGGGCATTCTCGGGTAGACTCCCACGCAAGGACAAGGTTATTGTCGATGCACTAAGAAGATTAATTGAAAATTTTTGGCATGACAACACAAGGGTTTCACCCAACCAAAGAGATGTTAGAAGGAAAAGTGGATTTAGAAATCATGAGCCACATCCAAAGCACTATTTAGATATGACTCAAACAAAATTTTATGAAAGGTTTCTTCAAAGCTTTCCTCAAATTAAAATTAGTCAAAGATTTTTTGAGATGACAAAACCATTTTATGTTAAGATTAATCATGCATGTACTACAAGTTGTTGTAGGGTCCATGTTCAATTTTGTATGTATTATGATATTTATCGTCATGTATGTTGTACTTTGCACACTAACAATGTTTTGCAGGAATGTAGTATACAAGCACCTTCTAAGTCATCGAGAAAGTTTATTTCAAGTGTCTATGTAAACGAGATGATTGGTGCATTTATTATAAGATGATGTATTTGAAAGGTTTTTGTTCTACATGTGGTGATTTTCAATAGTTTCATAGATGCATACATCTAGAGAGCACACATGAAATTTGTAAGAAACTAGTTTCTATTGGAAAATACAAGTCAACTACATATGGTGTTAAAGATGGAAATGAATTAAAGAGGTGTGAGTCAGTGAAAAAGGATATATGTGTAGCTGATTTTATGATAAATTTTCAAGAGAAACTTGTTTATGAGTACATAGGTCATACACATAGAAAAAGGTGGTTAGATGAGCAGTTCAAGTTGTGTAAGGACACTTTTCCCCTTGGTACTATTGTCTTAGTCATTGATTTTTCTGATAATTATACATGAAAAACTCAAAATGAAGTGAAACCTATGTACTACCACTCTACACAAGTTATAATTTTTGTACACATAGCATTCATGCATGCACATGATAGTACAAAGGAGGATACAAAGGTTATAAGAGAGTATCACAGTCTATATCAATAATGATCGTACTCATTTGTCTGATTTTGTGCAAGGATGCTTTACAATTTTCTATGACAACTTAAGGGAAAGAGATATAAGATACAACCAACACATAATTAATATGGTTAGACAATTGCACCTCACAATTCAAGAATGCAAGGATTTTCTACTAGTTGACTAGGGTGCATGTGACAAGTGGTGTGCAACATTTTTGGAATTTCACTAAGGCAAGGCATGGAAAGGGAGAGCATGATGGTGCAAGAGCATGTGTAAAAAGAGCTCTTTCTAGAGAGGAATTGAATTATGAAGGTGGTGCAGTGTTAATAGATGCAAAAATAATTGTGCAATGGTGTAACTCTACGATGGGACTTGGTAATGCAGGTAAGTCCATGGTTTATAGATATTTTTGGTTGATACATGAATCTAACATTGAAATCTATCTAGATTGTTGTACACTTACAAGATCAAGTGAGTTGCATTCATTTAGAAGTTCAAATGCAGCGTCATTAGCTATACTAGACATATTGCATGATTTTTCTCTTCATGTATGCATTTTGTGTGGGAAAAATGTGAATCAAAAGAGTGGGTTGACCAATGACCTCATAGACCTTTGCAACCCCTTGATACATATCAACATCCTAGAGAACTACAATTGAACCAAATTGAAGCATCAATGGATTTGACCATGTATCTAACTTAGTTGAACTAGGTAATTTCTCAATTTATTACTTAGGTAAAATCAATTTTAAACTCATTTTATTGCACTTTACATTTTTTTTGGTATTAACTTATCCTTCTATAAAATGTA
Organism: Thuja plicata; assembly: GCA_018584345.1. Lineage (NCBI taxonomy): Eukaryota > Viridiplantae > Streptophyta > Pinopsida > Cupressales > Cupressaceae > Thuja > Thuja plicata. Next base: position 888,850 of record MU227059.1, read on the forward strand.
GGTCATGTATATGTAGTTATTGTAGATGAGATCAATGAAGAAGGAACACATTATTTTTTGTCATTGTATTGAGGCCAAAAAGAAATTCAAAACTACAGTCATTGATGGAGAGGGTATTGAGTACCCAATAGGATCTATTATTGTGACAGGGACGTGGCTTAGAAGGTACCGTTGTTGTTTCATTGTATTGAGACCTATTAAATTCATTTTATTACACTTTACATTGATTTTGGTATTAACTTATCCTTTTATAAAATGTAGGTACCCTATCAAAAATTCTAATGCCTGGTTGTTTGAGGACTTTGAGACACATGACATATTCTTCATTACTCTAACCTTTTTATTGCAACAAATATTCAATTGATTAAGTATCATGGTAGACCTCTTAATAATAATTTGTGGAAAGTTCATGAATCTGACCACAAGGCAATACTTGGCACAATAAGGGTTAGAGTTGATCCAAAAGGTTCACTTGATTAATTTTGAGCCATCTAGAAGAATGATTCTACAAAATGGTAGAATAATTTTGACAATTTTGTATATATCTTTTTTGGAATGTTGTAACTTCACTTTTTTGTATATATAAATGGTCATGAGGTGCTCTATGTGCATATTTGGAGGCCAAATTTTGTATATAACAATGGTAATGAGTTGTAATGTGCATATTCAGATGACAAATTTTGTATATATAAATAGTAATGAGTTGTCATGTGCATATTAGATGCCAAATTTTGTATATAAAAGTGGCCATGGGGCTGATTTGCAAATATTGAGAGGCCAAATTATGTATATCCTAATGTGTGCCAATTGATTATAAATACATATTGAATTTTGTATCGTTACATAAATGAATTTTGTATCGTCCTTCATTATGTAATAAAGTGCAAAAGTGCAAAGTGAAAAAATGTTGTCTTCATGCCTCCATGTGTTAATTATGAATCTTTGAAGTCATATTTCATGTTAATGCTCAAAATAAGGTCTTCCGACTACACTGAAGCAGATGCAAAGCCTCTCAACAAGTAGTAACTAATTGCAAATGAGATCATGCAAATGCTTTAATAAACCAGTATCTCCTTTACTCAAGCAAAATTTGGTTCATATACTCGATTTGGTATTCTACTTGGAACTTCATAGGTTTCCATGCAACAAGGACTAGTTCATGCTTGAATTCATGATCACAACCACAAACTCATTGGGAAAATTTACTCTTGAATTTTTGGAGCAGCAAAGAACAATTAAAATAATGCCTTAATTTGTAGCCTTATACTTCAATCTAATGACACCATTTCATAGGCACACCAAGGAAATTGATTTGAAACAACTAGAAATAGTCCTTTGGATCGTATTACATCTTCAAAAAACATCAAAACATGAATCAATAAAAAAATTATGACAAAACATCAATAGGTCACAAATGACCCATAGGGGCTCCTGCACTAACTGGGGCATGTTTGGGAATTGACAGTCTCCATTTAAACTCAAGTTTATGGAAGCACTTATATTTGTTAGTGGAGATAAACTGATGCAGAGGTTAAGTTCACCACCAACAACGCGTATACATATTTCAATTCAATGGGCTCAATGCCCTTCTCACAAATTCAATACAAATGATCATACCATGAACTCACTCTCAAGGCAGACACTTTAGCATTTAAACACTTCAATTGGACAAGGACTCACCATGGAAATGGTATCCAAAGATAAATATTTTTCCATCATTCTTTAACCTCAAACTCCCTTTCACAATTCATTTTTCCTTAAAGCCTACAAACACCAAAGGTTGATTTGTTGACCCACGAGACTTCCCCACCCTTGGGAACATCTTTTTCAAGGAATTTATAATTCATAAACATCTCTGACAAACCCATTAAAAAGTTATTTAATATATCTCAAATTCAACATATGGTGCTTTGGAACACTTGATTCAAAAATGGACTTTTATGGTTCAACCATGGTCTTCTTTAGATCAGAAAAATCAGTGTTTTGGTCATAAATTCTCATAGAAAACTCAAAGCCAAAATTTAATCACCTTTTCAAATACCCTTTTTGATATTTTACAACAAATGTGGAACTTAGGTAAGGTTTCTTTGGAACAAATGGCTCTAAAATGGATTGGTATTGCTGCTCCAAGAATAAAAGAACACAAGTAATCCACCTAGGGCATTGCCATATTACCCCTAAACATCATCTAACATGAATAAAACCTTTGAAATCATAAAGTATTATTTTTAAACTTGCAATCTACCAATTTCTAATGGATTCCAACGGTAAAAAGAAGAGAAAGCATAAACTTTATATGCAAACCCTAGGCATCCTTATGACAACATAGAAATTTTTTGCAACTTTTACAAAATTGAACCCAAGAGACAATCTGAGAATCAATAGTACTGCAAACAAGTTCAAAATGACATTTCAGACCTTAAATGCAACCTTGAAACATCAATTTTAGACTCAAAACTCAATATTTCCTCGTGGAGGCATGAAGATCATTGGGTGCTCCTACACCATACAACGATTGGATCTATAATAAGTTTATACTCACTAGGATTTCTATTTCTCTTCAATTGGGATACTCTTTCCAAAATTTCCATTTGTTGTAAAATGAGGAGTGAGACTGCCTTACCAAAGGTGTTAATGAACACAAGGGACATCGCCGATAGGGTATGTCATTGAGCGTTCTAGCATGCCGAGAGGAAAAGTGGGACCATGCATAGGGTAAACCCACCCAAATAGATGAGATCAAGGTGTCAGTTCATGCCTTTGACGAACACAATACGATATGGGCTACTTGGCGACTTTTCACTAAGTGCATCTAAAACTTTTTGCTCTGACAGAAAAGTTTGCCTTGCAAAAATGACTTTGATTCTTCAAAAAATGATATAGGTTATCATAGGGGGGCCTAACACGACCCTATAGGTTCAAATTGATTGTGTGTAGGTGCCACGGTTGAAGGATCTGAGAAACACTGATCTGATTGCGCCCAAGAACAACTGCATGCAAAATATCTGTTACAGGAAAGAAGCAAAAGAAGGAAAAAGTTGAAGAACTCAGAAGCTCAGAGAAACTCCAAAGAGTAGAGCAAAAATGTATTTTGAATTATTGAACAATAATTACAAAGTTCAACCTTAAAAGGTGAACGAAACCCTAAAAGGAAAAAATCTAGGTTGCACATTAATAATTAATAAAAAAATTAATTATTAATGCACCTAAGAGAAAGCTTAAGCACTAAAGAGTAATGACAACTTAACTAATTAAATCAACATGATTTAATCAATAAGTCTAAAGGGAAATTAATCTAACACCCCCGTTAAGTGAAGCTTAGGAGGTAAGCTAACCTAGCATAGCTGTGAAAGCAGGAAATGGGTCCCGGCAACAAGGCCTGATCAGGTACCCAAGTACAAAAAAATCTCTATCAAGAGGAGAAAAGGAGAAAACCCAGTGGAAAAAACCCCTCTCCAAAAAGAGATGAAGCCTAGTGAAGGACTGAAGAAGCCTCCAAACTAGAGATGTCCCGGAAAATAGGAACATAGAAAGAAAATGTAGAACACCTATGAAGCATGAAGCTACAAACATTGTCAAAAAAATAACTGATGGAGCCTCCACTGTAATAGAACATGATCAGGTAGAGAAGACTGTAAACAAAGCCTGAAGAGACGATCAATCAAACCAAGGAAGCATTAGAACCAATAGGAGATACCCCCCATAATGTTGAGTAGGGAGAAGTATGACAGGTACACTAAAACAGACTGCCAAGAAATGTTGCATGATGAAGAATATAAAAACATATAAAGGATGTTGTTGTGGAAGGATCTCACACTTGACACACATCATGAGGCTAATGTCGTGGAAGGGACACTCACTTGACAAAGGTAGATGGAAAACAAAGGCAAACATCAAACCCCCCCATGGCACTTTATAATATAGTGCGAGTACAATAGAATCTCAAGCATGCATCAGATGACACTTTATCTCAGTGTGTTTGCAAATAAGAAAAGCTACATAAATAGATGTATACAATGTTAAAAAAAGGAAACGATCCCAGGACTTGAAACATCCAAGATACCATCATAATGCCATAAAGAAAAAAAAAATGAATACATAGATACATGGAGCAAACTTTGGGTGTGAGACCCATAGAAGAAGAAAGAGAACAGAAGCAACTTTCTGACACCATGCGGAAGTCAAAAAAGGAGTCCAGAGGAGCAAGATATAGTGACCGGAGCGCAAAATGGAACCCTGACTTTGATTGGAAAAAATCCCTACAAGATATCAAAATCAGATATCCAAACTGGAAAAATCAAAACGGCCTCAGAACCAGCTTTTCGTTGATGTCTCTTTTGGCAAAAAATGCCTCTGTTTGCTCAAGTTATGAGCAAAAAACCACTAGTAGGTCAAAAACCAAATGGTCCAAAAGAACCTTAGCCAAAAATGGTGGAGCCCGGTTAAACTGGTGAAAAACCTCCAAAAAGGAGTGCCTCTAGATTTCCCACCAAAATGGCATAAAAAAAATATTATTTTTTTAATGAAAAAAATATTATTTTTTAATGAAAAAATAATAAAAACAATAATTGTTTAAAAAAAAAATTAAAAAGATAGAAATTGTTTTTTTTTTTATAAATAATTTAAAAAACAAACATGTTTTTTTTAAAGAAAAAAAACATTAAAAAAACAATTTATATATATTTTTATTTTTAAAAAATATTAAAAAAAATTATTTTTTTTTATGAAAAAAAATTATTTTTTTTTATGAAAAAAATATTAAAAAAATGGGGTGGTGGCCGAGCTTGGTGGTGAGCTCTGAGCTCAGCTTGGCGAGCTCCGAGCTCAGCTCACAGAGCTAAGGGCTCGGTCCACCGAGCTGCGGGCATGGGTCCCCAAAAAATATTTTTTTATATATTTTTTTCATTTTGCCTCAAAAAACATGTTTGGAGACAAAATTTGTTTTTCCAGATGTCACAGAGGCCAAAGCTGACAAACCTTATATGAAAATATAGGTTTTTGGGCCTTCTGAGCGCGATGATGGCACCTTGATTTCATTTTTGGACTACCAATCAAATGCGATCGAGGTGTCATTTCATGCCCACGACGAACAAAATGCGATATGTGCTTCCTTCACAACAAGGGTTTGTTCCTAGTAGCCCTCAAAACTGAGTTTTTGGTTCTTAACTTTTGACATGTATACCTCATGTTAAATTGTGATATTGCTATCAGGATTTAATTGTGTAGTTTTTTAGTCAAACTTATTGGCCCATGTTTCATGAGTAGTGGTTCACAAGAAACCATCTCTCATGAGAATGAATGAAATACTTAGCATCTAGGTGATGCTCATAGAGGTGAAGCACCAAGACTTCCCAGGAGGTCACCCATCCCAGTACTACTCCAGCTCAAGTGTGCTTAACCATGGGATTTCCTCTGAGGTTAAGCCCACTTTTCTTGCAACTCCATTTTCAAAACCTCCAATAAGTGTTGTGCCTTATTGTAAGGTGTGGGGGAATATTTCTTCCCAATAATTAATGGATTTCTTTTTAACCTTTTCAAAAAAGGTAATGTTTATTGACTATTACGTGCATACTAATATCCCAATCCAATTTGTCTTATTATATAGAAAAATATAATAATGAAAACCAATATTCTCTCACTTTAATAATTTTTACTATTTAATTATATTATAACTACAATATATCCTAAGATTCATTTGCTCCTATCAACAAAACCATCTTTCAGTAAGTTGAGCATTTCCCCGTTCAATGACATAGTGTTGCAGTGTTCTATTTTTTTATTTTTCAAATAGTTTTCAATATTAATCACACCTTTCTTATGTGTATTATATTGAAAGAAACAAAAAGATGCACAAACTGCATCATCCTTAGCATAGAGAATTTCTATTTATGGGTAACTAAGAGCCACAAAGAAGAAAAGTACCACCAATCCATGTTGCCCACATCCCAACCATAAACTTTATTGAGGGATGCATCGTTATCGCTATCTCAACACCAAGATTGAAAATAGTAATACATTTCCCTTATTATATGTGATTTAGTTTCATTTATACTTTGGTTACACTCATGTAGCACAAAAATATTACCATTTAAAGTCCCAAACTCAATAATTCTTAGTGTGAAATGTATGGGATAATCTAAAAATTATGCAACCCATCTAGATTAATCCCAAATCACTTATACTCATCAATCAACAATCTAGACACTACCTTTAAAGCTAAGATAGTAACAATTGCAAACCTTTTTACCAATGTAACATACTAAGAAGCTTAAATTTTAGAGCAAAATGGTGACTAAGGATACATTTTCATACCAATCAAGCCACAATAAGATAAACATGCATCATGGCTAGCACTATCTGGATAAATCATCCTCTCCAAGCCAAATGACTAAATCTATTTACTATTAAAAGAATGGATTGAAGGAGAAATTTTTTTAAGAGCTCTAATAGATATGATGCCAATCTATTAATTTTTAAAGCAATACACCAAAAATGTTGGTCATAAGGTTAGTTGCATAATTAACAATGGATAGTTGGATATAAGGTAAGGTTCATAGAAGATAAGTTTGAACTTTATGAGGGGTCATACTAGTCTGTGCTAATAGCTAGACCATAGCTAACTTAGCATTCCAACATACCCCCATAAATTAGTTATGCTAATTATTTTTAACTATCCCCCATAATCTAGAAAGGATGGGTCCTGGCTCAAAGCCTTATTAGGTACCCATTTACAACACTTATACAAGTTCTTCTTAATCGAGCTTTAGTGTGCTACTTCTTTTTTCAAACTTTCCCTGATCATAATCATCTTAAGATTTTGCAGTTTATCCCCTAACCAATACACTTGCCAAGTGGATTCTATATGACCAAAAAATCTTCACACAAATGGTTTCTAGATGACCATAAACTCTACACTCAAATGGTTTCAACTAACTAAAAACCTCACATACAAGTGGTTTTGTCTGACCACAAACCTCACATACAAGTGGTTTTAGCTAACCACAAACCTCACATACAAATGGAACTCTCAAATGGTTTTGGATTGCCATGAAATATCATTCAAATGGTTTCAAGATAAATACAAATCATCATGATGGGGAAACTAGCTTATAATGCATACACTTTTTGATCATCACTTTGGGCTTTATTCATTGACTTATATTTTTCTCCTTATGTACCTGCATTAATTATATTGAGTCCATATAAAAATTGATCCATCTACCTAGATATATGGGTGCCCAACTATTTTACTTGCTAGTTCTATATGAATCTTTTTCACCTACATAGTTCATCAATATGTTAAAATATCCTATAATCATTACCTTTCTCCTTCACACTTTGAGCTTACAACATCGTACATCCCCCCTTAATTAAAGATTCAACTTCTCTTTTTCACCATCAAGATTAGATTATTCCACAACTTGATGCCTCATCGTCTCTTTGCAAAAGAGGATACATGCTACATGATTATTACACTAATCCATGTAGGCCTGACTCAACCAGGCTTACAAAGCACTTGGGGAAATTAAACTTTCCTATGGATAAGTTTTACATCTTTGGACCAGAAAGTTCTTGAGGTGTTGGGTACAACCAATCATGCACCCCTAACAAAAATCAAGTGCAATACATACTTCAATTTTCCTTTTAACAAAGGTGACTCACACTCAATTACTTGCACTAAAATACAATTCTATTACCTAAGCCCATTTAATTCTCAATGTTGTGGAGGATCTTTTTTTTACCTTTGTTCTCCTTCTTTGTAGTGATCTCAACAATATTTTGGTGATTTTTAACAGATCTAGACATCTTCAATCTATCTCACGATCTCTTTGACTTCAACTATAGTTGGCTCTTATGAACCTACTCAAACTTTTACAGATATTCTCACCTCTAATCCAAATACTTCAACAATTTGCAATCTTCCTTATGAACCAACAACCTTTCTTCTTGTAATCTCCATTTTTTCTTGACAACCATTGTCAGCTCCTTTTAATAGTGGTAACCTATTCACTTGTAGGCAACATATTCTTCAACGGTTGGATTTCACTTTGTGTGCAAATTTCACCAATGGTTGCAGTGATATGCTTTTTATTTGACCTTTGTGCCTCATTTACATGGGTCTTCTTTCAACCTACAAATGGGGAGATTTATATACACAATTTACATGATTTTCCTATATGCAACAATTGCTTCAACGACCTTTCATTTGTTAATAACAATCTCTTTTTTTCCCTAGGGTTGGTTTTGAATTTTTCTTTCTACAGTCTCTTTCACTTGAAATGTAGCTCAACAAAATCCATAGAAATAGATTCCTCTTTTGATGATCTACACTTGACCTCACTCTTGGTGCATGCCTTGGCTCGTCAACAAGCACTTGCACATGAATGTTATTTTCACTTGAGCCTTTACATTCACTACAAGATAATGCACAACTAGTAGTATACATCTCCCAAAAAAATCACTTATAGGTTGGTGCTCAACAACCTGCCACGTAATTTGTGCAAAACAACTTTCACTAAATCTCTTTAGCTACTACAGTTTCTAATCTTCAACCATCAATTTCATCCTCAAATTTTAAACTTTGCAATATCTTGTTCACAACAACAACTCATTTTTACATTCAACAATTTATTCAAATAGCAATCGATCTCTTATGATAGATGTCAGATCCTAAGTCAATGACTTATTTCAACGTGATATATTCTTATCTCTCTAGAAATCTCATTCTTCAATCTAAGCACTCTTCAACGATCTTCTTTTGTCAACTTCACCAGAACAAGCTTTACTAATCAACGATTACTCCTTCAGATCCATCTGCATCTCCTATCTCTCCAGGATCTTCTACCATTAGCTTTGATACCATGTTAAAAACATTGATCAAAGGAGAAACTTTGTTAAGAGCTCTGATGAATATATACCTAATATATTAATTTATAGAGCAATAAATCATGAATGTTGGTCATAAGGTTGGCAACAACATTAACAATGAATAGTTGGAGATAAGGTAAGATAAGGCTCCCAAAAGACAAGGTTGAACTTTATGAGGGGTCCTACCGGACTGTGCTAATAGTCATGTCATAATTAATTTAGTATTCCAACATTTACTCCCCATCAGATCCACTTCATCACCCAAGAATCGATTTGGCTTGAATTTGTTTAGAATTCCCCAATTTGGGGATCATTACCCATTTCCCCCATTTCCCAAATGGAGAAATTGATTATTGCATCCAACAAAACATTGCACCCATCAATAGTTTAAACCTTTTTAAATACGTGCATCAAAACAAATTGCATTGGTGGGTGGTGTATTAGGCTCTCTTCACCACAACTTCCAAATACACCATTTTGGAAACATCCTCCTCTTTTAGTATTCTTTCGTTGCCCACAATGCTCACTATTTCTTGGTATAATATGCCCTAAACGCCTTCATCTTTGACATGCGAAATGAAATGTGCTTGCCAATTGACTAAATGCTACATTGACAAAATGTTACACACCTGCCACACTCATTTAATGCACTAAGATTAATCTATTTAAAGATATTGACTCATTATTTACTTTTTTGTAAAATATTTTCTAGAGAAAGGAACTGAAGACCCCTAATACTTTGGTGTTCACAATTTCATTAGCAAAAAAATGAGAGGTAGAGTTGATACCCTAGTAGAGAAAGACTAGTGTGGTATGATACTTCACATCCCCCCCCCCCCCCCCCCCCCCCTCCTAATATATTTTGACATTTTAAAATGCTAGTGATGATGCTATTGAGAAATCAAATTACCAATATTTTGGTGAGCCAATTGTGATTAAAAATAAACATATCAAACATATTATATATATATTATTAAGAATATATACTACAAATATATACTAATTATATTTCAACTACAAAATAGATCCAATCTTATTGAAGTGATAATGATCCTCTCCCTAAAAGGTATTAATTAGTTATATAGAGTAAATATCTCTCACTCAATTGTTTGTAAAGGTAAATTGAATGCAAAATTCAGAAAGAAGATACCTCAAAGATGCAAATTTAGCAGCTTTCCCCTACTAATAGTGGAGATATGAAAGACACCCTTAAATCCTCACGGCTTGGGGAAACCAAGATTTTGCATGGACATGACCAAATCCAGACTGGAACAACGTCGATTTCCTTAAACAAGCGACTCCATAAAGAAAATCATCGTACTCTGTTCCATATGCTTCATTTGTTTGAAAACCCTTGTTGTAAATGGATGAGACAATATTTTTCAAAGCTGCGCTCTCTAAAAGCAAAAACAACTTGGAATTATACAGGGTTTGAACCAGAAACAACCAAGGGTGCAGGTTGATCTAACAAACTGTTCAAGCAATGGTGAAAAAATTCACACACTTAAACTTTGTAACATATACTCATCTTTTGCAGAAATCTACCCCTTCAAACTCTTTAGGATGCCACACCCATTTCAATGCCAATGATTATATGGTCTCCGTGAACCGTTTGATACACTATGATGGCCATTCTACGGATGCGTGCCATATGTTTGACAAAATTTCCCAACGAGATGAGGTATCTTACTGGAATCGATTAATAAAATCGTTTGCCAAAAGTGGAAATTTAAAGACTGCTCGTCAATTGTTTGATAAAATGCCCACTCGAAATGTGGTATCTTGGAATGCTATGATTTCTGGGTATGATCAATATGGGTTAAAGGAGGTGGTCTTGAATTTATTTTACCAGATGGTACATTCTGGCGTTAAGCCGGATCAATTCACATTTCCTAGTACTCTTCGCTCTTGCGGCTTCCTCTCTGCCTTGAATCCAGGGAAACAGTTGCATGGATACATTGTTAGAACTGGTTTTGAATTTAATACCTTTGTTGTAAGTGCACTTGTAGACTTCTACGCAAAATGTGGAAATCCCGGGGATGCGCGCCGAGTGTTTGACAAAATGCCTGAACGCGACGCAGTCTTGTGGACTACAATGATTGGAGTATATGCTCAAAGTCAATTTGCCGAGGAGTCCCTGAAACTGTTTTGTAAAATGCAGAAAGAAGACATGAAACAAGATAGCATTGTCCTATTGACAGTCTTGACTGCCTGTGGGAGTTTGGCGGCTTTGATACAGGGTAAAATGGTCCATTCTCAAGTTATCACGGCTGGATTTCATACAAATTCCATTGTTGGGAATGCCATCGTAGATATGTACGCCAAATGTGCAGCCATGGAAGATGCTAATCGCATGTTTGACAGAATGTCGGAAAGGGATGTTGTTTCATGGACTGCGATGATTGTGGGCTATATTCAGAATGGTTATTGTGAGGAAGCTTTAAAATTATTCCAGAAATTGCTGTGGACAGACGTTAAACCCAATAGATTCACTTTTGCAAGTACCCTAAGTGCTTGCGCCAACTTAGCAATGTTAGAACTTGGAAAGCAGCTGCATGCTCATATCGTTGGTGTTGGATATGATTCAGTTTGGAGTGTAGAAAGTTCTCTCATCAGTATGTATGCAAAATGTGGGAGTATAGATGATGCAGCTTTTGTCTTTGATCAAATAGCTTCTAAAGATTTGATCTCATGGAATGCTATGATTGCTGGTTACGCCATTAATGGAAATGGCAAGGAGGCTCTCCTACTCTTTAAATTGATGATAGAGGCCGACATGAATCCAGACCGAATCACCTTCTTGAATGTTCTCTCTGCATGCAGCCATGCAGGACTAGTGGATGAGGGTTGTTTTTGTTTTGAGTTAATGAGAAGGGAATATATTAATTTAGTAGCAACTAATCACTATGCCTGTATGATTGACCTTCTGGGCCGTGCTGGACAAATAAGTGAAGCTGAAAACATTGTCAACAGCATGCATATTAAACCTGACGCTTTGGTGTGGAAAGCATTACTTCATGCCTGCAGAATTCATGGCAATGTGGAGCTGGGAGAACGTGCTGCGAAACACCTTCTTCAATGTGAACCGGAGGAACCTTCAAACTATATTCTGTTGTCAAACGTATATGCTGCAGCCAATAGATGGCCAGATGCAGCAAAGGCAAGGAAACTGATGAAGGACAGGGGACTGAAAACACAGCGAGGGTGCAGTTGGATTCATGTGAAAAACAGGCTCTATGCATTTGTTGCAGAAAACACTTCGCACCCATTGTCAGAGGAAATCTATGCAATGGTATAGAGAGTTGCTAGGCAGCTGGATGAAGCAGGCTTTGTGCCTGCAACATGTTTTGTTAAATGACGTTGAGGAAGAAGTCAAGGAATCGAGATTTTGCTATCACGAGAATGTAGCCTCTGCATTTGGGCTTATCCGTACACTTCCTGGAATGCTCATTAATTTTTTTAAGCCTGAGTGCGAACGTAGTGATTGTCACACGGCTATCATTTATACCTCCAAAATTAGTTGTAGACAAAGTAAGGGACATCAGACACATTCATCGTTTCAATTACAGGTTTTGTTCCTTTGGGATTCATTGGTATATTTCAAATAAAGGAAAAGAGCTAGCCAATTCAATGTTTGGCCTTTATGCTGTATGAAGGATTTGATTATTATTCTCAACCAAATCATGGTTTATATCATGGCCATGTTCTGGAGGAGTATAAAACAGAACAAATACTACGGTAAAATTCTGCTGGAATATAAAACAGAACTAGTGCTATGGTAAAATAGGTTTGTCCCAAATGCTGAAATTGCAATGGTTGTGTGAGAGAGTGAAGCTGCAGAAAAACAGATATGAAATTAAAAGTAGAAAAGTGGCACGACAGGGAAACAGAAAGCAGAGGCCTTCTTACAGTAAAAACATTCCAATTGCCAAAATTCAAGTGTTCATGCCCAGATTCATTTCATCAAGTTAATCCATGACAACTTGTGAACACAATGATTCCACACCAATGGGATTCATAGAGAAAGAAAAGAAAATGTTGCTGTAGCATTAATTGCAAATGTTGCTTTTGATCACCACAGCCTTCAAAATTTTTACACTCTCGTGAATGATTTCAAATTGAGATTAATTTTCTTTGTAGTGTATATTGAGTGAGTGAGACTTTTAAGTTCCTTCAAGGTTCCTATCACATCGTGTTACGAGGTACACGTGTCTCTACGAACTTACTGAGGTCCATTCAGATTCATCTTCATTGATCTTCGAAAAATTCTGTTGAAGTGTAATTACAAAATGAATGTTGTGTTTCATGTTCTTTTTCTCCTGAAGCGTTAGCTTCTATGTAAGAAGTGAATGCTTTATTTGAATTGTATATGGAATGGTTTTCTGGAGGGAACCTCTGGTTTGGACAGTCAAAGTGAGCTTAACACTCTTTATCATTTTATTATATTTTGCAGGTTGCTTTACCTTATGAAGCAAATTGGCCTTGGTACCTTACCTTGTGAAGAAAATTGATCTAGCTGCTGCATTGAATTGCTTACATTTAGGGTTTAGCCTTACACTGTTGTATTTTCTTGGTTCCTTCATCTTCTGAAGACGACTGTTCCAGGCACCTTTACTTCTGAAGCAAATTGGTTGACCTGTTGCATTGGGTTGCATACATATTGGTTTTTGTTGAATTAGTTATAGAGTATGTATATCTCCAATCACCCGACCATTGGAGTGAATGGCCCTGCTTTTTACAATGCTTGCAGCTGCATTTCCCATTTTTAGTTCCACTATATTGTAATGTGTGTTTGCTCTCATGGGATGGGTTATAATTGGAGGGAGATGCTGTATTGCTGTGGGCTATTACAGAAAATGGCAATCTAATCTCTGGCATGAAGGATTTTGGGTGGAGGATTTTTGGATGAGGTACATTACTAAGCTGCTGCAATTCCATGAACCACAGCTGCCCCAAGCCAAAAGGCTGGATGAGAAAATTAAATAGCCCATTGCTAGCCAGCTTCCCAAAGTAGAATTGCCAAATATATTACTGTGTATGACACTGAGGTTATACTGTCTCATGGTCTTATTTAGTAAAGCATGTTGGTTCCTCTCTAGTAGCGTCTTTCACAAAAAATGTATCAATAAATAGATTTCCAAGATGTTAGCAAAGCACTTAAAAAGATTTAGCTAAAGAGTATTTAAAATAGCAAAACGTTTTGGATGGCTTAAAGATGTTGAGGGAAACCCCAGACAGCCTGTGGATAGCTAATTAGGAATCCATTGCAAAAGCAAAAGAACTTATCTTGCAAGGCATTCAAGATGGAGAAGTAGTAGCTGCCAAGACTCGATTCAGTTTTTGGTGAAGACAAAGACGCCTGAGGGTAGGAGTGCGAACTATTTGGATCTTGAAAAGCCTCTCATGGGATTCAAACATTTGTACAAGATCCAAAATCGTTAGATGTGGAACAACATTTTATGGGGACAAGCAAAAGATCTTGGAAAATGACAGCAGTGTCACTCACTGGTATCTCCATCCACCTCTCTTTGGTTTATACTGAAGAAATGACAAAGCTTGCATTTCTGATGATTTTCCTTCTCGTAAAAAGGGTGAAGGGTTCCTTTGAGGGTATACTCTCGAGTCTCAAGCAAGGAAAATCATTTATATTGTTGAAGAGACCAAGACAGACCCGATCCGGAGCCAAGTAACTAATAAAATTTTCTATTCTCTCACAACTAAATTGGAAAACAGAGTCTCTACCAATGAAATTTTGAAATCTGCAGCTTCAGCAATAAATCAGCTTGCAAAATAAATGAAAATAAGAACAAAGCCACCTGTAATTTATGAAAGGTAGACTGAAGAAATTGAGTATTTGGAGACAAATGTAGGCTGTTGGGTCAGAGCAAGAGGCAATGATTTTGTAGATTGGAAAGCAGCGGCAGCAACAGTTAATACCATCTATAGCTTATGCAAGAACATCGATTGTAGCTCAAATACCACCTTAGAAGATTCGCTAAATGAGATAGAATGCTCGTTGGCAGATAGTATATATACGTGCATACCCAAAGTAAATGTTGCATTAGTTAAGCTTCGGAAAATGGGCTCAAAACAGGGATGAAGATAAGACCGGGGGAGCACATTATACATACAACGGGAAACAGTTGAAACATGCTCCTAACAATGAAGAGTTGTAGTTATAGGTGCAAAACAATACAGCTTACCCAGATTTATATCTCACATCTATTAGAAAGTATTTTTGTAAATTCTAAACTTAAGAAGGTTTATCTGTTGTATAAACTCAGTTAGGCTTATTTTTAAAGGTTTTTAATCTGAATTGTGTTACAGAGCTACTTCAAAACTTTTTAAATTTTAATCAGGTCAAGTGAAATTTATGATTTTCTGTGCCCATTCTTATAATTGAAATTATAAAAAATGTTAGTTTTTCTCAACTTTGTTTCTAATGCCAGAAATCTTCTAGTACAAAATTCTTTAATTTTTTAAAATTTGAATCCCTGTTTCGTTGATCAACACTGCTGTCTGTTGTGTGCTGCATTTTTATTTATTCGATATGCTGAAAGAGAGAAAACAATGTTGAAATTAAATCAATTTATAATTAATTAAAATTTTGATCTTTCAGCTCTTCTCATTCTGATGATGGATCATGGAGTGTGATTCAAAATGTTGATGTAAAAATTTGCGCACAATTAAATCCAGAAACTGTGTTATCTCAATTAGAAATTTTTCAGCCAGTTAACAAATCTTATGCAGAATAGAATTGTCTACCAGAAGCAAGCTAAGATATACATGTTTTCTTTTATTTTTCTTTATTGTATTCAATTTCCCAAATTTTATATTGGCTGAAGAAAGACTCGTAATATTCGAGGTCTATCCCAATTTGAAGACCATTATGGATTATCAATGATTATCTTATCAGATTTGATTTTCCATAACTGCATTGTATACTAAATATTTTTCTTATTTTAAGTGGCAAATATTAATCTTATTTTAGAAAGAAAAAATGTTTAGTGTGCAGTACTAACAATTAGGTAACCATTCTCTAATGGAAGAGGATAACGCTGTTTCAATCACTGTTTATGATATTCTAGTTACATTAATCTCTTCTCCGTATGTTTTTAAGAATGCCATGCACCTTTAAAGTCAAAGCATGCAAAAGGTTAACCACAAACATTGCATTGTAATGTAGTAGAAAAGACAAAACGGAATCTATGAATGGAACACCTAGTCATGCTACAAACATGCATTGTGTGGCAGCAGATCTGATTCTCTAGGGCAAAGATTTATGAAACAAACATTGAGGTGTTTGAAGAATCTATGCTCTACCTGTCATTAGATGAAGAAAATAGTGCTTGCATAGCAAAGTCTTTTCACATGCCTTGCATTTGTCACCCCAACTCTCATAGATATACTGCACAAATAACTACATTATGAAAGTAAAATGACTTTGCAAAACAAGATTGCTAATGGATATTATTTTTTATGTTTGTATCACCTGTTATAGCTTAAGTGGGCTATTCAATTCTATTGATTGATGCGGCAATACAAATTAAGAAATTTTAGAAGTCATTCCATTAACCTATAATATAAGAAAATGGAAAACTTGAGGTCACCACAATAGAGCAATGCAAAGACTCTAACATATACAAGTACATGCAACTCACACCATGAGTGAAGTCCTCAATCCCTTGGCTCAATCTTTTCATGCCTAGAAATTGTAACCGTTTGTATATATTTTTAATTCTTATCTCTTATTTTTGATTCAATAACTAGTGCAGAATGAATGAATAGTTAGTAATTGCACCGATAGGCATTCCTATACAGTGTCAGCAAATCTGTGTAAACAAAAAAGATTCAGCAGTTACAGAAACAATAAGATATTGAAATTTAAAAAATATAAAATTTTAGGAGTCAGCATTTACAGTAGCAATAAGATATTGAATTAAAAAAAAAAAATAGAAATCTAAAAGCCCTACCATCTCATGTCATAACATAGACATTTGCAACGGTTGTGGAAGGCCAACAGTTTCATCCGTAACTACTGCTGGAACTCCAAAAGTCCGGGTACATTTTGGAGTGAGTATACTGAAAATTTCCCTAGTGTAAGTTGCTGCCCTAAAAACCTTTTGTGGAAAAGGCCTATTTTGGATGCTTGTAAAAAGAAATCTGATATTTTTCTTGAGATACCATTTGGGGAGTGGGTTCAACACCTTTCATTTAGCAAGTACAATGGGTTCCAACTTTCAGATTTCAGTTTTGACATGTTTTGGAGGTAGTAATTTGGAGGTGGTTACACAGATCTGCACTTTGTACTAATTCAAATTTTCCTAAATGACCCACTTTAGAGGATTACACCTTGTACTCAGTTGATAGTCATGGCATAAGGGTTGTTTTAGTGTGTTGTAGGCATGAAATTGAATCTCCTTGCCCATTTGCAGACCCCTATGAGCTCATTTGATAACTTTTCCAAAGCTATTCCGTTTGCATTTTAATCATTTTTCCAATGTGAAAATGCAGATTTCTGAGTAGCCTACTTTAAGGTCCTACAAGTTGTACCCTGGTTCAATATTTTGGATAATTGAGTGTTCCCCTGTATTGAAAACATGGAGATGTACTTATCTGGAGATTTCTACACTTTGGTCAATCTATTTGACCATCTTGCTCAGTTGATTCTAATCAGATTTCTGCATTTTACTGTGTTAACGCTCAAAAAGTTTTTAAGTCATTGATTTTGAGATGCAGTAGTAATTGGCTAGTTGATCATCGGAGTAAGTTAATTGAAGATTCATGTTCCCTATGTGGAAGTGGATCTATGTTCGAAGGACCAGACTCTGAGGGTGTCTTTGGTTAAATTTTCGAAGTCAAAATCAAGAGCAATTTATGCAGTTTTCCAGTGTGGGACAGAATAAAGGTTACTAAATAGTCATTTTCAAAGGATGGTAACTTGTTATTAGATGACTGTTTCAAAATGAGGGTTGTTTCCCTGTACTCTATATGAATATTTTCTACTTGGATAAGTGGTTAGGCCTCAAGGTATGTTTTTCTATTTTTCCAAAGGTCAATCCAAATGCAATTTTTGTTGTTTTTGATATTTGTACTTGCACAGTATTCTGGAGGTGCCAAGTTTGATTGGTTACTCCTTGCACATGGAGTTGAATCCGGCAAATCCCTTTGCAACGCATATTCACATATTGGAAGAGAGCATAGGTTTTAGATTGCATGAATATATGATGCTTTCTGATCAGTCTTTGAGACTAATTCCTAAGCCCGTTTGCTATTTGTGGGACAAGTTTGTAGACGTATACATGTTGGTTCTAAGTGATCTCCAGTTTAGTGTTTCCGGGTCCAAATTACATGATCAATCAAGTTTGTTTTGTCAAAAAGAAAGTGGCTTTCAAGAAGTGGAAATTATTGAACCAACATTTCAAGGACTTGTCATTTAGGGCCCGTTTGGTGCATGGCATTAACTTATCCAGAATAGGCCTATTCCAGAATAAGGGCCTATTCTCGAATTAATTAATTCTAAAAATGAAAGCTGGAATAAGCTATTCTCTGTTTGGATCCCATATTGTAAAATTGGAATAAGGATTATTTTTTTATTTTTTTAATTAATTTGAATATGTATTTTTAACTTGTGTACATATATACACATACACATACACACACATATACATGTGTATATACACACACGTGTATATACACACACATATATACACATGTGTGTATATACATGTGTGTATATACACATGTGTATATATACACATGTATACACATATATACACACATGTGTATATACATGTGTGTGTACACACACACATGTATATACACATGTGTGTATAT
>MU227059.1:918638-946345 GCA_018584345.1 Thuja plicata
TGAACCAAACAGGACAAGCCCAATTCTAGAATTCATTTTTGAGAATAGCCCAATTGCCAGAATGGATTCAATTCTAGAATTGGCAATTCCAGCATGCACAAATTCCACGAAACAAACGGGCCCTAAAAGACATAGTATCAAGTTTCAAGATGAAGCTCGGAGGCTCTGCACGCGCGTGCAAGGCGTGCCTCGAAAGAGGATGAAAACCAAATTTTGGCGGGGCCCATAAGGATGATGTGGCAGCTGACTTGGCGGTAGAGGTAGCAGATTGTGCACATATCCCGAGGCAAAAAAAATCTGACGAACGACGCGATGCCTCAGCTCAAAGATGCAAGAAAGTTAGTTATTGAGGGATCGCGCCAGCGCGACACGTGGCAGGGTCAAAAATAGTGCGATCGAGATGGCGTCCAGGTGGTGATGAGGTGTCGGCCATGCAAGAGATCATCCAAGGTGGCACATATCCCAATGCAGATTAGATCAACGACTGTCGCAATGGATTGATGGTGAAGTTGCAAGGTAGTTACCATAGAGGCAACGCGCCAGGCCGACACATGGCACTTGGACAGGTGGCGGACCAGGATGAGGAAGTTGACATGGTCACCCAGGTGATCACCCAGAGCCAATCGGGAGGTGCCGCGTGGTACGATCTCGTGCAGTCTGGGCACAATAAGGTAGAAAATGCAGAAAAGGAAGGTATTAAAGTGCTATGGAAATAAATTAAATTGAAAGGAGATATTGTGCAAATAGAGTTAAAATCTGCGCAGAAAATAAAAGATTAATTTGAAGATAAAGGTAATGTTTAAAGTGCAGAAGTAAGAGGTAATTTGAAGATAGAAGATAAGCAAAGAAACATTATAATGAATGTAAGGAATGTGCGATTATCTCTTTTTTCAATCAGTTTTCAAAGAGGAGCAAAGGGAGATATATCTCTGCAGATCAAATCAGATTTTCAGTGGGAGAAAGATAGTTTTTAGATATTTTATGGGGACAAACAGGTGTCGGTGACTGAAATGGTTTTCTCTATTTCTCCTATATCTGAATTTTTCTCCATTAGGAGGAGGATGTTGAAAAATTTACACTGCTAGGCAGTTTTTTGACTTTTGAGTCTTCATTTTCTGAGTTACTTTGTCTTGTAAATGTATAGAATTAGATGATTTTTCAATAAAGAACAATGGAATCCCTGTGCAATATTCGTTGATGTCTTTGTATGTCTTGTTTTAATTCTTGTGTGTTAATCTGTAAGGCATTTTAATGCATTGGTTACAAGGTAGTTGTGAGCTTGTTTCTGGGTTTCTTTCAAGGAGAGATTAATTCTTAGAGGCAAAATCTAAGGGTTTAAGATTTGCATACGAATTTGATGTTCGAATGTTGGATTGAGAAGAGTGATTTGTAAGGCACTTCACTTGGTTTATGTGTGTTTGGAGTTGGAGAATTTCTAGGGAAGTATATTCACTTGACTCTGTTGCCCAATAGACAAGGCACTGGTCCTTTCTTGTCTTGCAGTTTTCATCATCAATCCAATAAATCAACCCACCTTTACTTTTTGTTGAAGAGCATACATGTCATGTCTTGTGTTGTAGAATACAAGCTCTTTTGGCGATTCTTTGAAGAAGTGAACCCATAGGTCAGCTTTCTTGAGCTTAGAGCTTGAAGAGAATAAGGATATAATCCTTATTGTAACATTGACCATTTCCCTGGTTCTTAGAACACTTATGCAGGCGGGATCCTGTATAAGAATTGGTTGAGTCTTGGATTCCTAGTTTATATATATCTAAGAACTATCCACGGTCACATCTGCATAATGGGGTTCAACTAAAGAGTGCTTATGTATGCAGAGATTTGTTATGTTTTAGGTGCACCCACCTGAGCGTGTGGAGCTCGAAGTAGAAGAAGGATCAAATCCTCATCAATTAGCCTTTTCTTGCCCCTTAGTTTGTAGGAAGAAGCAAATTCATGTGAGTTGGACAAAGACCCCCAAGTCTGGTTCACATATTCTCTTTTAGAACTGAGGGATACAAGAAAAAGAGCTAACAAAATGGCGACTCTATTGGGGATGTGTTAGAACTTTTGTTTTATTAAAACCCAAAAATTATAATCTGCTGGAGAAGTGAAGGTTATAAGCTCATAGGAGCTAATCATTTGTTTACCATTTCTCAACCAGCTTGTGAATTTTAATCTCACATATTTGTGGGTGGCGACTCTGAATTCTTGTGCAGCCCAGTAGCATTGGTTTACATGTAAAATTTTAGAGATTTTTCAGTATATTGTTTGTGGATTTGAAGCCTTTGTCAGTTTGTTTTGGCAAGGAAGGAGAAAATATCAGTTGGTTGTTTGAGTGTTTTCTTCTACTGGCCGTGAAAGAGTATTTCAGCAGCAACAACAAAGGTATTCTACTTCTCATGTGTTTTTCTTTCATGAGGATTGAGTGATTTAAATGGATTGCCTCTATTGAGCGTTTTCAACACTAGGAAAGAGGTGTATTCAAATAAATGATATGTCAAATTTCTTTCCACCTAAAGTTCAGACCAGCAAGGGTCTTTCAAAATCCTTTCATACCAAGAGGTATGAGCCATTGTGTTTTGATGGCATTAAAGATTTCCCACGTGATGTGCCTCATGACATCAGAGATTACTTGCCAAAATTTTGTGGAGATCAAGTTGTTTCAGCGAGTCATCATGTTCAAATGTTCATTGCTTTATTGGATGACTTTGAAATAGAGTATGAAGATGTATACATGAAGTTGTTTGTTCAAACTTTGAAAGATAATGCTAGGGACTGGTTTTCTTTTTTACCAGCTTGTTCAATTTTTTTTTGAGATGAATTATATGTTGCCTTTATGGAAAAAATTGGTGAGAGAATGAATTTGAGCAATGTATTTACTGATTGGTTGAATCTTAAGATTGAAGAAGATGAATTAGTTCCTAATTTTAATATCAGATTTGCAAGAGCTTTACATGAAATACCTGAAAGTAGTAGACCTCGAGACCATGTGTGTGTTATGGTTTACTTTGATGCATTTGAAAAGAAGATGAGTTATAGGTTGCGAGACAAGGAACCTAAGACTTTGCATCAGAATTTTAGAACAACAATAGAGATTGAAAACAATGCCAAGTACAGATTGACAAAGAACCATTTCTCTAGAGGGATTTGCTAGCAAAATACATTTGAGAATGGACAAGAGTATTATGATAAATTTGCATCTCCAAGTAGGGGCATTGATACCTCTGTTTTGGTCTCTAGTCAGGTCCTGAATTCAGATTTGAATAGATGTATTGTTAATGATCCTTTGTTGCATATGAAGGAAACTTCTTATGATGATAGAAATGCATATGCCCAAGAAATGGTAACAATGAATGATGTATCAAATACTTATGATGTTGATGTTCTCAATAAATCTTTGCCTTACAAATTTATATAAGAAATACCCTCTCGTTTTGATCCCAGATGCAATGATATTAACAATGTTTTGAATGCTGAAGAGGATGTATATGTTTTACACTCTTATGAGGATCAGAAGGATGTTGAAACCTATGTTTCGCAAGAGAATTATATGTTGGAAGATGTTGATTCGTTATTGTTATGTGAGCCTAGTGTAGCATGGGAAGATAAGAGCATTTTTGGAAGTGAATGCAAATCAGCATGTGAAGGTAAGAGTATCTTCACCAACTTTGAAAATAATCTTTTACATCAGCGTGATACAAATGAGTTTGGTATTAAGAGCTTTGAAGTGGATTTGGTGTCAAAGCTTAAGGAAAGAGGGATAGTAAATGATGGTCTTCCTTATGAGATGGAGTATGATACTGTACGCCTTGTTCGGATTCGTGGTTCCTTCGCTTTCCAACGACGAGGGTTAGTAGCACCATTTTGCAATGGGGAAATCAATACAAAAACTACTAATGATGAATACTTAAACGTAATCAATCAAATATACAAATAAATAAAGGAAAACAAATGAATGCAAACCCGATTTGCTTGAAGCTTCTATTGTCTCTCTCTCTACTCCTTTTGAAATGTTGTTTTTGATGCTCAGTATTGGTGTGGGCAGCGTCTATGACTTGAGAACTGTCGAGAATTGATAATTGAAATGTGTGTGTGTGTGATCGCAAGATGACTTGAATGCTAGAACCAATCTAACGAAGTAATGGCGTACGAGCGCTTGAAATCCTCGATCCTTCAAATGGGTATGAAGGGTTTATTATATAGGAATGTAGGATGATATGAACGGTTGAGATCAATCCCAGAGATAGGGAGATGAACAGTTGAGATTAAATGGAACTGGAGAGACCATCATTAAACTCCACCTCTTCAACTGGGAGAGAGGAGATAGAGTGTGGTTGACTGAAGAGCTAATTGTGAGTTACCTTTTAGAACTGAAGAGGTGGGTGGAGTTACCCATGTGAACTAGAGAGATGGGTGGAGTTACCCATGTGATCTTATTAAGGATTATTTCTTTGAAAATAAATAAATATTTAATTCATTTATGTAATTAAAGTTTTCAACATGTGAGATACTTGAATTCTTTTTTATTTAGAATTGCTTTATTGAATGAAATTAAATTAATTTAATTGGAAGAATTAAATTAGTAAGTTTAAATCTTTCAATTTAAACTATAGGCAACTTAATTTAATTAATTAATTAATGGTAATTAATCAATTAAGATTAATTAATTTTAGGAATTTGATTAGATGATTTGGGGAATAAATTTAGAGTAAAATAGATGATTAATTAATGATTAAAAATAATTAATTAATAGATGAAATAAATTTAGAAGAAAATAGATGATTAATTAACAATTTAAAAAACCATTAATTAATAGATGAAAATTAGTGTTTTTAATGTCAAGTCGCAAGTATGTCCATTTTAGGGTGTCTACATTTGCCCCTCTTTGATGCAATGTGACTTGTCGCAGTGTGTCAAATATTCTCTGTTTTGATCTTGCCCCAGCTTGCCCCAGTGACAACAGGTAGACTATATGCCCCCTCAACAAATTAAGCATAGAAAATGTGTCAGATGAGCATTAATTTGTTGAAAATGTGAATCACTATATGACGATGATGAATGCATTCCTATGTTAGTTATGATGCTATTGATGATGGATGCATTGATTATATGATCTACTATGCTCATGTTTTGGATTTTCCTTATGCAATAAATGAATGCAATCTACTATGTACAAAATTTCTGAGTAATACATGTGTTAGTTAGAAGAAATTCAAATGGAATTTGTTCTATGGGAATGATTGATAGAAAGGATGATTGATGATTGATAGATATGAATTGATAGAATGGATGGGTGACCCAAGTCGCTGCCGCATTTCTAATTTTTGTCATCATTGCATCTTTTTATGAAATCCTGAAGAGTGTCCAATGCATCCAGATCGCATACCATCTGGATACCGCTATAACCTCTTGTTAACCGAAAAGAGTAGAGAGATTGAATAGAAAGAGAACTTGGTGCACCCAAATATTGACCATCTGGGTTCAACTATGTTCCCTGTTTGAAAAGAAAGAGAGCCAAAAGCACCTAGATATTGACCATCTAGATACCGCTTTGCCCTCTGAACAAACTGAACAAAAGAAAAAAGAAAACCAAGATAGAATTCCAACGTACCCAGAGTCTATCTGGATAGCGCTATGAGCTCTTGATTTTGAAAAGAAAGGCCAAAAAATCAAGATAGAATTCCAATGCACCCAAAGTCCATTTGGATAGAATTGTGAACTCTTGATTTGAAAAGAAAGACCAAAAAATTAAGATACAATTCCAATGTACCCAGAGTCCATCTGGATAGCACTGTGAACTCTTGATTTTAAGAAGAAAGCCCATAAAAACTGAAATAGAAATCTAATGCACCCAGAGTCCATCCGGATACCGCTATGATTCTATTGGTAAATAAAAAAGCATATCACAGAGAAGGAATGTCCAATTCTTTCCCAGGGTTAAGCTCAGATCGTGGAACTGCGTGGTTGCCAGATAAGTGACAACGCCTACCACATTTATCCTAAATCATCATGGCCCCAGAATCAAAGTGAACATTCAACAGACAACAATCAAGGAAAATAAGTCATGATCCATCATAGCTACTCTCCTCACTTGGTGGATCCTGGAGTAGCGTAAGAACATAACTATGAAATATAGACTAACATCTGACCGAATGACTGACCTAGTCAACATTTTTTATTGTTCCTTGATTCAGTTTGGTTCTCTTGATTGGCTCGACTCTCTTGATAGGCTTGATTGGCTTGATTGCTTTGATTGTGTCTGGTTTCAGTTAATAGATGACTCATATAAAATTGACCTGTCTGGTTTTGAGTGTATCCATCACTATGTAAGACAATTGATATGATTGATTGATTGATTGATTGGATTTGGATTGTTTTTGGTGGCTGATCAAGCTATGTCAGATGGGCCCAATGCTGATTCACAAAGCTCATAGTTGTGACATTTGAAAGATTGGCTTGGTCGTCAGTTTTCTTGCTGATAGATTTGATAGATTAATAAAGTTGTATCATATGGGCCCAATGCTGATTCACAAAGCTCAAGGTTTTGACATTTATTGATTGGGTGTGATCGCCTTTTTATTTTTTGATAACCGAGTTGGTTTTATTGCTTTGGATTTTGCAATTTTTTTATTATTTTTTATGAAGATTGATTTTTCAGGACATTTTTGATCTTTTTAGGATTTTTGATGAGTTTTCTGATTTTTGGGGATTTTTTCAGGACATTTAGAATCGCCCCCTAGTCTGCTGGACCAGTATTGACCGTGGATAAGTGTTGGTGCTCAGAGGGGATTGTGTTTCTAGATATAGCTTGGGTAGTCAGTCTTTCATTTGAAGTGTGCTCAGGCTTTTGATCTTGGAATTCATTGATGGTGAAACTAGATTTGAACACTTGGTGCATGTTTGCCAGTTTTTCACCAAGGTACCTACTCAATAGCGCATGTTTTCCAGGTTTTCACTGAGAGAGCAAATTTGTTTCTCTTTACATTTTTTCTTTTTGATTTTTTTTGTTGTCGCCAAGGCACCTGTTTGCCAGGTTTTCACCAAGGTAACATTTTGTATTTTTATTTTTTTTATTTTTTTGATATTTTTTGGAAATGTAGGATAGTTGCCTTAACCATTGAGACCTCAAGTGTAGAGCCTCTTGAGGTGCATGTTGTTTATGTATCCAGGGAGATAATCTCCTTCTGGTGTTTCCAGTTGGTATGCCCCACTCTGGGTAGAGTTGATAATGACATATGGTCCTAGCCAGTTAGGCTCAAACTTTCCTAGTTTCATTTGCTCTGCTTGGTTCTTTTGATTTTCCACGGGGATCAGGTCTCCTACCTCAAAGGTTCATGGTCTCACCTTCTTGTGATAATTCCTTCTAGGGCGATTATGATAGCCTTGTAAGTGGTTGAATTCATTTTGTCTTCTTTCGTCCAGTAGTTCCAGTTCACTGAGCCTTGCTACTCTGTAGTCTTCATTTGAAATCAGGTTCTTCAATGATATCCTCAGGGATGGGATTTCCACTCCGAGGGGTAAAATTGCCTCTGATCCATATACTAGGGAGAAAGGGGTGGCTCATATAGGTTTTATCACACTAGTTCTGTATGCCCATAATGTGGGACTAAGTTGTAAATGCCAGTCTCGCCCTAATTCATTAACTATTTTCTTCAAAATTTTCAAAATGGTCTTGTTTGTCGCTTCATCCTGGCCATTCCCTTGAGGATAATAAAATGAAGAGAAACCTTGTTTGACTTGGAACTGTTCACAGATATCTTCAACATCTTTGTTTTGGAAAGGTGTACCGTGATCTGTCAGGATGGTTTGAGGAATTCCATACCGATAGATGATATTATTGAGTATGAACTTTGAGATCTGTTTTCCAGTGATGTAAGTGAGAGGAATGGCTTCCACCCATTTAGTAAAGTACTTCATTACTGCAATGATATACTTATGTCCATTAGACAAGGTTGGTGTAATCTTACACACTAGGTCAAATCCTCACATAGATTTTTTTTAGATTGCCCCTAGTCTAGCAAGGCGAGGAAATTATGGATTGATGGATGAACTGGTAGATGGATGAAGGTCAAAGGTCTCTTAGCATGTCTTGAAGTTGTTTGGATGCCAAGGACTATCCATAGGATGAGATAACATGTTTCTCTGCAAGATAAGGGACTGGACATGACAAATTAAGATAAAGACATGGTGCATTGATTGACATGTGGTTGACAAGAGTGGACATGTCAAGAGGATGTTGAAAATAGGTTTTGCATTTTTTAATCTGTATTTTCTATCAAGACCAAGAGAGGGATTTGATAGGATAATGATAGGACATCGACAGGGAAAGCAAGATCAAGAATGGACAAGGGGAAGGGATATGGATTCAAGACTGTGAAAAGATAGGAAATATGGACCATAGGGATGTGGACAACATGAAACATATATGACATGTGATGCTTCTAGGGAGATCCCTAGCCTTGTCAAGATCAAAGTTGGAAAATAAGGAAAATGGATGTTGATAAGATAAGGGATATGCGAGATATAGGTTAATGGAGTAAATGAAAGGGATATGATATGATAGGAAAATATGGATGAAACATGCCCCCATGTATAGAATACAAGAGGTTCGTAGATTATACATGATGCTTGTTTGCTTGGCTTTCATCATGGTACTTTTCCAATGCGCCTGTTTGCCAAGTTTTCACTAGTGGACGAATTTCTCTCTCTCTCTCTCTCTCTCTCTCTCTCTCTCTCTCTCTCTCTTCTCTTTTTTCTCTCTTTTTTTTAAATTTTTTGGAAGATAATAGACTCGTGATAGGAAATGGAGGAAGGACTTAAACATCTTGCTCTTCAGATTATAACCTTGTAATATGTGTTATAATAGATCATGGCTATTGAAGGTATGCTCAAAGATGTTGATAGGGTGATGGAAAAGGGGGATAAAATGGATGAAGTGGGATAGGGTAATAGTTTATGCGCAAGATTGGACAAGAGGATGGATGGAAAACTAGAATATATGTGTTGGATAATGAAGGGATTGTGAGAATAATTAATTTTGAGTGGATGGATATGTGGGAACGAACAACATTGGCACACACCTTGAGGGGTGTTGGAGTGATGGAGGAAAAAGACATTTTGGATTTGCTGGAAGAAAAGGAGATTTTGGACTTGATGGAGGAATGTTTATGAAATTTGGGACATAAGGACCCAAAATAGATTTGGAAGGTTGGAGGTGTTTAAATGGATGGATAGAAATTTTGGATGTCAACTTGGATTTTTCTTTGGGATACTGTGCTTCAAGAAGCTTCTTAGGAATCCATATGGATTTTGATTTTTTATTCTTTTGTGGGCCCTTAGAACGTATTGTTTCTATAAGATATTTAGGAACCCATATTGATTTTGAATTTTCTTTTTGCTCAAGGGGCCTTTGTGGCCTTTTAGACATTTGTTTTTCCTTTTGGATCATATTTTTCTTTGTTTTTACATGTCGATTAGACTGGACATGTTGATCCTTGACTGCATGTGGATTTCTTGACTTATGGAACTTATGTTTGGCATCCAAATTATTTGAAAGGGGAATGTGGTTCATGGATGGATAATAATGGTATGGAGACTTTTTAGATGGGTGGAAGGTTGTCCAAGATGTGTGCCTTTGCTAACCTTGATTTAGGAAAGGAGAAGTAGATTGTGAACTAGTGGATGAAGGAATATATGGACCTAAGATGGATGGAAGGGGTGAAGAGGATGGTATACATTTGGATTTGGATCTAGAAGGGGTACAAACATCTTGAGAATGCATTTTTTTATGGAGGTCAAGACCATCAGAATTTTATTTGATATAAAAGGGGTTTAATGTACTTTGTTCATGGAGGTCTAACCCTTTGACTTGATAATGCTTTCTTTGACCAGTAGGATACTTTCTAAAAGACGCGAGTCCATTTTGAGGTGGATATGATATGGAAGAAACAAGAGGATCATGAAGTGGATCTAGAGGGATGATGGGATCTTGTGGTGGAGATGAATGTGAAGGGATACTTTGATCTTGACTTGGAAGAGGACCATTAGACTCCATTTTAGGGGTGATTTTCTCTTGACTGTGAATGGAATCCTTCAAAATAATGGGAAGGATGTCATGATCTTGCTTAGGAATGGGAAGTGGAAGGTCCATAAGACTTGGAAGGTGAACATTTGACTCAATTTTAAGGGTGAATTTCAAATGAAATTGGATAGAATCATTTGGGAGAATGGGTAGGATGTCATGATCTTTCTTAGGCATGGGAAGTAGAAGGTCCATAAGACTTGGAAGGAAACTTTTTTCTTGGGATGGAAGGGGATCAGCTTGGATAGGATTGTCAAGGATAGTGGAATCTTCATGAGTTTCTAGAAGTATATGATCTTGGTAAAAAAATACATAGGTTTGGTCATTCTTGGGATCTTTATCTTGATTTTCTTTAGGACTTGTTTCTTCATGCTTTGCATCATCCTCTTGACATAGGGTATCAATTGGGATATGTATGGTGGATTCTTGGAAGGTTTCAATGTTTTGACATGAGGGAGAGGAATCTTGAATGGGACTCTCTGGAGTGGGTTCGTCTAGAAATGGATCATATGGCAAAATTGGATCTAGGATAGCTGAGTCGTAAAAGGGATTAACATTGAAATATATTGTGGATAGCCCTTGGCAGGTCTCATCACCAGATATATCGTTTGATAGGAATGGAAAATATTTCTCTTGTGACTCTTCAGGGGATGAAGGACTAGTGGGAAACATAGTGGCTTATTGTGGGACAACTTCTTCATAGGAGATAGATGTTTCAACAATTATATTGTTTTGGAATGGGTCCTTGTTAGACATGGGTAGATGATTTTTATCTTGCTTAACAATAGAATGATGTCTATGAACCAGATTTTGAATTAAACTCTTGAAAGGTTTAGATTGGTCTCCCAAAGATGACATATTTTCAATTGTGTTTATTTGGGAAATCATCGGTGGTGGAGTTGAGGAAATAAGAGAACATTCATTGACTTGTGATGTGATCTAATACATATAGTCAATAGGGTAGGGATATAAGTCATCTAGATTGTAAGACTTTGGTTGACATTGACTTTGAAGATTATCTAGCTAATTTTGCAGGTCTTGCCCTTGTTGCATGAGGATATTAGTTTGCCATTGTTCGTGTGTCAACTCGGGGAAAATTTTTGAATAGACAAGAGGGTTGTTGCCATCATAGTAGTTGGGTTCTTGTTTTTCTTTGTATGAGGGAAATGGGTCATCATAGTAGTTGGTTTGATTGGACACAGTATGTACTAGTCTCCTTGTTGTCAAGGATGGGAAGATTTGAGATACCACAGGTTGTGTTTGAGGGGGTCAAGTAGTGTTTTGATCTACGAGAGGGTTTTTGGGCCATATGGTTGACACATTGAATTCAGCGGGGATTTTGACTCCCTTCTTTATAAACATGGCTAAGAAATATTTGGGGTTCCTCTCTACAACAACGTCAACCACTTGTGCGGAATAGGCATCTGGCTCTATATCTTAGAGCTCGACATTTTGGAACAAATTTGACCCACGGGGATTCTCAATGAATAGAACAGGACTGGTATTTGTGAAAGGATAGTCCTCTCGCTCTGTTTCCCAATCGGGGAATTTGTTGATATAAGACACATCAAGTTGATCTTTAGCCTTCGACCTTGTGTAAGGCCCTCCATGAGGTGTTTGCGACATAGTGTGGTCCAGATTTTGTGACTAAAAAAAGTGATATAAAGCAAACAAAAAAGGATAACATTTCTAGGAAAGTCTGAGTTATGTTTGGACAAGGGTAATTCTAAGGACAGCTATTGATTTATCTTGATCTCAAATTTTTGATGATGTAAGAATAATATTTGTCGGCCTTTGCCTGGGACAAAGTCACTGATAGAGATAATGATGATGTTGAGATGATGGGATCAAGATATTTTGAGTCTGAACTTTTGAACTAACAATGTTTGGATAATAATCGTGCTTTTCAAAGAAGGGATGATTGTTTAGAGATTCACATAATTTTCTTCATGTTTTTCTAGGAAAGACACTGGTCTTTGACACAAAATGAAGAGTATTTTCAAGGTTTTAGGTCAAAACAAGTGTAAAAAAAATCTCTGGTCAATTATGGCAAAACTCCATCGATTTCGGTAAAGTGACTGGTCGATTGCGATAATCTATCACCGATTGCGGTAATAAATAGGTCAAATTTAGCAATAAAAAGGATGCTTGTGGCAAACTTCTGTCAATTGTGGAAAAATGCAGGCAATTGCGACAAAGGGGAAACAGTCTCAAAAAGACTCAAAGATAGGACTCACTGTCTGACAATTTTGATTTTCTGGAACAAGGCTTCTGATTTGCAAGACAGTTTGATGTTGACAACCCTAGACTTTAACATGTTTGACTCATTTTGATAGTTTTTTTATGTTTGTTTTGCATTTTGGAAACTGATCAAAGAATAAGCATAATAGACAATGTGTTTTGAAAGATTAAGACAGACATGTGTATGTTCTACAACTTTTTCAAGTTGCAATGTTATCACGAGGTCTCAAAAATGAACAGTCATATTAATCTAGGTCAATGGCTTCAAAATACAATATTATAGGCCCAATGCTTGAATGTTTGTTATCTCACACATCAATTGTCACACTACTAGGACACGAAGGTCCATGACATAGGTGCCTGTGTTTTTGTCATTGCTAGATATTGTTGCTGTATAGTGAAGATCTCTTTCACTACACATATCTTGGAACACATATGTTGGGAATCTTGGGGGGAAATTCTGCAACCCCTTGCACTATAATAAGGTTTTTGTTCAGAGGTAGATCGAGTTGGCCTCTATTTTAACAAGGTTGTAGTAAGGGTCTGTGGCATCTATCCAATCAATTTTTACGTGTGTGACTAACTTAAGAGCCTAGTTGACCATGCTGGATCCTTAGGGATATTCACCCGATCCAGACTATCATCAACACACCTCGCCCGAGCTTGGCTAGATGTAAAACAGAACTTTGGTTTGCGTCTTGTTTATATACTGATCAAAAGGATTACTAGTTTAAGGTCGCTCTCCGAGGAAGAAGCGCATTCCCTGGACAGGCCTTTCTAAAAAGTATAAAGGTGTTTAATCTAACAGATTGTGCAAGTGCACCCAAAACTCAAGACACAAGGTTAATCACTTAAACCCCAAAGTTGAAATGTGAACTAAGATAAACCACCATACAATCACAAGTGTTCAGTTTTTAAGCCCAGAAGTAGGTGTTTGATTACTTGTTCAGTTTTAATGCACCAAATTGAGATTTTTTTTTGCCTTTGTTCAATTTTAATCCTCACGTCAATTTTAAGCACCAAATCGAGAGATATGAGATTGTGATGTTTGGCATACAATTTTCTTTTTAAACCCCAAATTGACAAGTGAATTGATTTTAGGTTTTCTTTGTTAGATCTGTTTCCACGCCACAAGATGAAATGACAAGTTAGTACCAAAAAGCATCTAATCAAGAATTGAAGAATAACCAGCAACTCCCCGATTGTTAAGATCACTAAGGTTAATTGTGACTTTGTACTTAGTTGCGGATCGCTTGGTAGAATCTAGATATTTGTTGTAAGCATCAGTTTGATATTCCTTTGTTATGGCTAAGATGGTTCCTTATTATGGCAGCTCTCAGTGATCTAGCACCCGGGGTGCATCTTATTATCCTTTTGGCCATTAGTCATTTGCTCAATCCTGCACAGAAATCAAGAAAGAGCACACAAAAAGAAAACTTTTCAAAGATATTTCTTTTTTTTGAAAATATTTCTCAGAAATTTATTTTAAAAAAAAGAGAATAAATTCCCTGTATAATTTCAAGACCTTTCCAAAAATGTAAATTTTTTGATAAGAACTGCTAATTTGTGTCCAGAATTAATTTTTTATGAAATATCATAAAAAAATTATAAAAAATCGTAAAAAAATTCAGAAAAATTTGAATTTTGGACTGTAGCTTTCTTACATAAAAAGATAAATGCAAAAACAAATCTATATCATAATTCTTAAATTTGTGCCCTAGGGATCCATTTTATCAGAAAAAACCCAGTTTTAAAAGATCTATTATTTTTGCAAAAAAATTTCATAGAAATTAAAATCACAGAGAATAAACCCCCTCTATAATTTCAATACCTTTCTAAAAATGTAATTTTCTTGAAAAGAAACTCTGATTTGTGCCCATAAATGATTTTTTATGAAATATCATACAAAAATTATAAAAAAAATTTAAAAAACTCAGAAAAATTTGAATTTTTGTTTGGGACCTCCTTAGATCAGCTTCAACCTTCAAAACAAATTTCATAAAAATATTCCATGCAGTTTAAAAGATATGACCAAATTTCACGCGGGTTGTAAGTTCACATCGGGTTCACCAAAATGTACGCCTTGTTCGGATTTGTGGTTCCTTCGCTTTCCAACGACGAGGGTTAGTAGCACCGTTTTGCAATGGGGAAATCAATACAAAAACTACTAATGACGAATACTTAAACGTAATCAATAAAATATACAAACAAATAAAAGGAAAAAAAATGAATGCAAACCCGATTTGCTTGAAGCTTCTATTGTCTCTCTCTACTCCTTCCGAAACGCTATTTTTGATGCTCAGTATTGGTGTGGGCAACTTCTATGACTTGAGAAGTGTCAAGAATTTGATAATTGAAATGTGTGTGTATGATCGCAAGATGTCTTGAATGCTAGAACCAATTTGATGGAGTAATGGCGCATGAGCGCTTGAAATCCTCGATCCTTTAAATGGGTATGAAGGGTTTATTATATAGGAATGAAGGATGATATGAATGGTTGAGATCAATCTCAGAGGTAGGGAGATGAACGGTTGAGATTAAACAGAACTGGAGAGGCCATCACTAAATTCCACCTCTTCAACTGGGAGAGAGGAGATAGAGTTTGGTTGACTAAAGAGCTAATTGTGAGTTACCTTTTAGAACTGAAGAGGTGGGTGGAGTTACCCATGTGAGCTAGAGAGATGGGTGGAGTTACCCATGTGAACTGATTAAGGATTATCTCTTTGAAAATAAATGAATATTTAATTCATTTATGTAATTAAATTTTTCAACATGTGAGATAATTAAATTCTTTTTTATTTAGAATTGCTTGAATGAATTTAAATTAATTTAATTCAAAGAATTTAATTAGTAAGTTTAAATCTTTCAATTTAAACTATAGGAAATTTGATTTAATTGATTAATTAATGGTAATTAATCAATTAAGGTTAATTAATTAAATAAAATTAATTATTTAATTAATTAATTTTAGAAATTTGATTAGATGATTTGGGAAATAAATTTAGAAGAAAATAGATGATTAAATAACGATTAAAAATCCATTAGTTAATAGATGAAATGAATTTAGAAGAAAATAGATGATTAATTAACGATTAAAAAAACCATTAATTAATAGATGAAAATTAGTGTTTTTAATGTCAAGTCGCAAATCTGTCCATTTTAGGGTATCTACAAATAATATCTTGCAACTTTATCATGATATTATGAATGAAAATCAGAATGAATCAATTAGTTGAGTCTCTTCAGTCAAAGGGTAAAGTGCTAGAGGAGTGTGTCGTTGAAATCCCTTCATTTAATGATGATCAGCTTCAGCATATGAATTGTTTGTGTAATGAAAATCCTACACACAATGAGAAACTTGAGGACGATTGGTGCCCTTTCCCATCTCCTCCAGTTGAAAAAGGTAGTATGAATTTGTCATCCACTTATTTGCCTAATGATAGAGGTGTTGAATCTACTTATAGTGATATCTCTGATTTTGATTCATATGCTGAAAGTGATCATGACAGCAGGGGTACTAATGTCTTCAAAGTTTTTACTAATGATGCATTTGATGAGGAAATTGATACGGATCAGCCATCTCTTTGCTACCATTTTCATATAGGAGAAAAACACGGTGTTGTTGATCCATTGTTTGAGGAATGCATTGAGTTTTTAGATTTGATTTATTCTGATTTTGATGTTGAAAATGTGTCAATATTGAGTAAAAAATCAGAATGTATCTCTTCCCGGGATAAAAATTATTGTGAGTTTGAATTTGGATTTTATGGGTTCATTGTTCCATGTAGTGAGAAGGATTATGATATTGATCAGCTGGCTCCTTGTGACCATGTGGGTAATTTGCAAGTGGAGGAGGTTTCCAATCCATGTTTTGAGGAACATGCTGATATGTCTTTCCATTGTGAAGTTTTTCCAAATTTTGGTATTCGTGGCTTATGTGAGTATGAATCATTTAGCTTCTTTATGGATCAGCCGGCTAATGAGGAGGTAATGCAAGTGGATTTTGATGGTTCTTATGGTGATGCATTTCCTCATTTCCATGCTTCATATTTTTTGATATTTGCTGATATGAAGAACGAGTTTCATACTTTTGGTTATGCTGACTCCAATGGAATAACTTCTAAAGGTATGAAAGGAATTGCAAATAAGGTATTCTTCATTTTTATGATTCCTTGTGAGTTTGAATAGCAATTGTACAAGTACATTTTCATTTTGATATTTGTATGCCAAGAAGAAAATCAAATTTTTGATAGAGGCAAGTTTTGATTTCAGTTGTGAAAAGGTTTGAGGCCTTTTGTAAATTTTTTGTGCTTGTATAATTCCTTTCCTTTCCCTTCAGTTGTGTGGTGTGTTTTCTTTCAATAAAGGGTTTCTAGTTTTTGAAAGAGAAGAGAGAGAAGAGAAAAAAATTTGATTTGTTTTTGACTGGTCTACTTTAACCATGAGATTCTGAGGTTCTCTTCATGCCCACATGGGGCACGGATCCTCAGTCAGAGCCATTGTTGGAACTCCAAAAGTTTGGGTACATTTTTGAGTGAGCATATTGAAAATTTCTCTAAGTGTAAGTTGCTGCCCTAAAAACCTTTTGTGGAAAAGGCCTATTTTGGATGCTTGTAAAAAGAAGCCTGATGTTTTTCTTGAGATACCACTTGGGGAGTGGGCTCAACACCTTTCATTTAGAAAGTACAGTGGGTTCCAACTTTCAGATTTTAGTTTTGACATGTTTTGGAGGTAGTCATTTGGAGGTGGTTACACTGATCTGCACTTTGTACTTATTCAGATTTTCCTAAATGACCCACTTTAGATGATTACATCTTGTACCCAATTGATAGTCATGGAATAATGTTTTTTGTAGTGTGTTGTAGGCATGAAATTGAATCTCCTAGTATTGGCTCACAAATCTCTAGTAGTGGTACACAAATGAGCCAATAATGGGTCAAAAAAGCTAAAAAAATGATCAACTATTGGTATATAAATGATCCACTATTGGTGACTACATTTTGTGAAAATGAGTGAACCACTATTGGACCCAGATTCACAGTTTTTGTGAGGATGTCATAGATATTAATTAATTAATTTTTTAGGTTAAAAACTTTTATTTTCATATTATAAATTTTTAAAAATTACTTAGAATAATAAAATTCATAGTTTAAATTTTACTAATATTTAAATATAACATGAAATGTTAAGTTAGATATTAAAGTTATATATAATTAAAATTATATTATATTAAACAATGTGCTGGATAGAGATGTTAATCCCCTCTTTGTTTTTACTTCATTTCTTTAGTTCAAATTGTAATTAGCCAGATTGATTAAGAAATTTTATGTGAAGACGGTTGTTCTTTTATAGAGTTCATCCAATTCATATCAAAATAGTTAATGTCACATCATTCATATATTTTATATAAGAAAAAAAATTATGAAAAAAAATATTTTAAAGGGTGTCCATCCCTAAATCAACCCTTCTAGGATGGGATGCATCACCTCCAGCTTGGTGCCAACAATTTGGTTTCTCTTGGGGAGGTCCCCTCCATCAAGTTAGATACCTGGGTATCCCATTCTCTATCAAACTAGATCTCAAGAACATGTGGGGTTGGGTGAGAAACAAGATTGAAGGAAA
This sequence comes from Thuja plicata, assembly GCA_018584345.1. Classification (NCBI taxonomy): domain Eukaryota; kingdom Viridiplantae; phylum Streptophyta; class Pinopsida; order Cupressales; family Cupressaceae; genus Thuja; species Thuja plicata. Next base: position 936,583 of record MU227059.1, read on the forward strand.
ATTGAACAAGTGGAACATCAGATTCTTATCATTGGCAGGGAGGATCCAGGTATGTCAGAATATTCTTGCCTCCTATCCTATCTATTACTCTTCAGCATGGCTATTCAACCATTCTCAGATTAACTTCATTCATAATACTATTAAAGATTACTTGTGGTCAGATGGAAAAGGAAACAAAAAACCTCATGCGGTCATATGGGATTGGTGCACTAGAACTACTACTCAAGGGGGTCTTGGTCTGAAGGATCTAAGGTGGAAAGGTATCTCGCTAGCAGTCAAATGGATAGCCAAAGTATCCCAGGGTAATGAACCTTGGAAGATACTTGTTAGACACAATATCAACAAAGGCACCCCAGCCCGAGCCAAGCTCCGAAAGAACCTTCCTAGCATTGATCTCATGTCTGGGAGATTCAAAGTGGTAGTGGCAGGCTCAGAGGTGTTCTAATTTATTTGGAAAGGGTGGGAGGAGATCATATCTTTAGTGATAATTAATAACTTGATGGATCATAATCAGATGGTGTGTGGGGAGAGGTCCATTTGGTGGAATCTATATAAAGGGGATAAGCCTCTAGCCCAGTTGCAAGGGTGCTCTGATAAGAAATGGAATTCATTAGGCATTAGTTACCTATATGATATCATTGAAAATGATAAACTAGTTCCTTGGGATGAACTTGTTGTCAAATTTGACATACCTCCAACCCAATGGAGGACATACACTACCCTTAAAGAGGCTTGTTCTGTACTCAATCTCCCCAGAGACACCTCAATCAACTTTGACAGATCTGACCTCATCAAATGGAGGGATGGAACCCCAATATGTAATACCAATTAAACCAAAGCAGCATACAAGCTACTGGCAGACACCAATACCATATATGAACACCTAAATGGGAAATGGAAAGTGAACCTTGACCCCAACACTTGGAGAAAGAATCGTGGCACCTTATGACACACCCTTGCTGAACCCAAAGTCCTCTGCTTCATGGTGTTGTCGTATGCATAGGTTTCCTATCAAGAAACCCACTAGTGAACCTAACTCGTGCTCTTATTTCTCTGAACCCGAAACCTTGATACATATCCTCTTTGACTGTCATTTCACCAAAGTTGTTTGGAACCTCTTTGGTCTAACTCTTAACACTGATTTTCATACTAAAGATGTCATCTGTGGAACATTAGTAGGACTGGATAAAAGATGCAACATATTCTGGACCACTCTTTCTTTATATATTCTTTGGCATATTTGGAAATATAGGATTGGTGATATCTTCAATGGTTGGAGTAGGATTCTCACTGAGTCTCTTAGGAGACTCACCTTCTTTAATATTGCTTCGCAGGTTACATTAATCTATCAGGTCAAGGAACAACAAGCTCTAAAGGTCCTCAGGAATGTTAGAAGTGTGTTGGACAGGGAACAAGTCACATGGAAAGAATCAACTAGGGCTCTAGGTGACCAAGACTTTGAGGTCACCCTAGGTTAGATGCTCTAGCAAATTAAATACCAGAGGAAGGAATCTGAGGTGCAGACAGGAATAGAAGCAGAGATGACTGAAGGGAACACCACAGGTTTGGGATTAGGGATCGAGACTGGTCAAGGGACACAGGTACAAGGAGGTGAAGATGCTGAGGGAAATAGTACATGTACAAGAGCAGAGCTTGATCCAGAGCAAGGGGCACAGGTGCTGGGAGTGCAGACCGGAAGTAGCAGTGAAGACTCTAGACTGGACCATGAGCCACATGTCACTAATGCACAACTACAGAATGCTTAGGCAGCTAGAGACTCCAACTATGTTCCACCCATTGTATCACGACCACCCCTTCTCTGGGAGGCATACCTCTCCAATCCTTACAATGTCATCCTGCATGATGACCTGAGACTCAAATGGGCAAACCATGAACTTTTGTGGACAACCTGGTTCCCCAGAAAGGGAAGGAGTATATTTTTGTTTGATTTTGTTAAAGTTTGATAATTTTATGAACTGGTCAATGAATGATTCCCACCATATGTAGGGGGAATTGTAATTTTTTGGGAACTCTGTTGTAAACTCTCGATGATTACTTAGTAATATAATATAAATGATAGTTAATAGAAAAAAAAAAATTAAGTATTCTTACTTAAGATTTGAGAAAAAAGAAAAGAATAATAAAATACATGTTTGAAATTTTTTCAACTATATATAATAATTTTACTTTTTTAAAAATATTTAAATTGAGTTTATTTTTAATTATTTTAAATAAATAATAAAAATTTATGAATCATAATATATGTACTTCATTACATAATAAATATAATTCTTATAATCTATTTTATTGTCTCAAATATGTTTTTGATTAAAAAAGTAGCCAAACCAAGGGGGCTGACCCAAAGAAACACAACCAGCACGAGAAGTGAAGACTACCAACACACTGCCAGAGTTAGCAGACCCTCAGCCAATCCCTTTTTTGAAAATAAAAAATAGAAAACTGAAACAACATGCCCTAACTTCAACACGAAGTTGGTAACCATCCTATTAAAACCAACAGACCCCAACTTCACCATGAAGTTGGTAACTAGTCTAAGAAAGCAAGTATCAGCAGAGTTAACATCCAAACCAAAGTAGTAAAAAATGGTAATACAGTTAGCACAGTTATACAGAGAAACAAAAAGGCCCTGAGTGGCCAACCAATGAAACCAACCAAAAAAGTCGAGCATCAAAACAGAGAAAAAAACTACTTGGGGTTATTACCCCCTCCACTAAGCAGCAGCTTGAGCCAATCTTCTGTAAGAAAATGGAAGAGTTTCCCTTCCTTTTGTTCCTCTCCTGGGGGAGCCTCCTTTTCCATGTGCAGCAGCTGGAGGGTCATTTCCACATAATGCATGACTTTGACCATGAACCCAACAATCATGTTGAAACTTTCCCCTAACTCTTTGATATCCTCATTGATCTCCTAAAGCTCCTTCTTGGAGAAAGAATCCAAGAAGGAGGTCTGCAGCCGTTTCACATCCTTATGCAGTTGGACAATTCCCCCCACATCTCCAGGCTTACTCTTAGCCTCCACCTTGCTTTCCTCCGGGGATACCTTCTTGTTACCAACAACATGTTTCTTAGTATCCTTCTTCTCTAGGTGGCTGGGCGGAGAGGTAGCCGTGAGAAGCGACTCTGACTTCTTACCCTCAAAAATATTTTTATTGGACAGGTCAATGGTGGGTAATTTGAAGCTAGCAGAGATCTGGGAGGAGTCATGGCTCTTCTCTGCCCCCTCCAGAGACTGGGATATCTTGATGTTTTTTTCATGACTGCTCTCCTTCTTAATTTTTTTCTTTTTCTTATTCTCCCCACTGCTTTCCTTCTTCTTAACCTCCACATCCTCTGAGTCACCATCCTCCTCATCATATTCAAGGTACCACTTCCTCACAGCTTTCTATTTGTACCTAGTATTAGAGGCGATTCTATAGGACCTTCGCCTAATGTCGTTATCATCATCCTCCTCCTCTTAATCAATATTGATTTGGGCTCCACCAACGGGACCCTCTTTACCAGCCTTGGCCTTATTGTGTACAAGGGTTTTGGAAGAAGAAGTGGGGTTAGACTGAGAACCCAATAACTCACGGGGAGCATTCTCAGAGGGAGAATTAATGTCTTGCATGGTGATAATTCTAGGTGGGCATAACGCGAGGTGAAAGTTGTAGAGGCATAAAATCAAGCCCTGGTGGAGAATGCAGAAATTCTGCCTTGCCTTTCTTTTTTCTCTAACATCCAAAACCGAGGTCTCGAGAGAGAGTGTAGCAGGAAAAAGGGGAAGAAAATGACATCATTGTATTGGAAGTGATTAAGCAGAGGGAAATGGTAATTGTGGCAAGTGCCAAATCGGCCCTCCAAAGTAATGTACTTCATCAGAATGAGACATACCTCGTTCTAGGGATCGGGCAACATATCATGTTTAAAACCCCCATGAATGCAGACCGCCTCCTTCAATTTTTGAAGAATTTCTTCATGCTAGTGTCATCTCTGTTCTTCGTAACCTTCTTCCATTTTCTCCCATCAGTGGATAGCCCCGTGGCTTGGGCAATGACCTCCTCATTTATTTCAAAGGTAATGCCATTCATGGTCACCTTGCGGTCCATCCAAGAATTCACCAGCTGCGTCGAGATGATCTCATCGCTGCCCTCCATGGCTTTCATGTAGGGAAAGAACCCACCCTCGTTCAAGTAAGTAACAGTGCAAGGGTTTTTGAGGAAAGCATCCTCAATTTTTGAGGGCTCCATGCAGACCATATCTCCACCCATATCCAAACTATGCTCAGAAAGCTCCTCCTCAGGAGTCCCCAAAAACATCCCACTCGTTCTGCCACCACACTAAGCAACCTTCACCAGAACCCAGAAAAAATTGCAGATAGTTGGTGAAGCGAATGACAAAAACCTAGAGAAAATTTGATGCCTTGAAGAAATTAGCCAAGCGGGTACAAGTCACATGGGTAGCCGAAATGAAATAAAATCCCTCGTGTGTATGGCAATGAATGCATATTCTTGATTTAAAATGCCAATTAAGCCCAACCATCTTTTCAGGGCTTACGAGGCTTGTGCCAATCCCCACGTTAGCGCAATATTTGAGATTGCCCATATTTTTTCCCGAATAGGCAATAAGAGCCCTTCTTTTTGAAATAATACTAAAATTGATTATCTTTCCCATAGTGATTTTGAATTTTGAATGAGTTCTGCTTCTCGTAATACTAAAAGCCACCCCACCTGTCCAATCGACCTCATCCATGTTCTTCATTAATTAACTTGCTTTCTTTTTCCACAAGCAACACAATTTTCTTGGTTAAGGAATTTAAATTCTTCTAGCATCTAATGCCTTGCAATCCCATGCCCGAAGCCGCTAGAGTGTCATCAATGACATTGCCCTCTCTATAAATGTGCTGTAATTTAAAATCCTCAAACCTAGGGAGAAGTGACTAGATGTCCTGTAGTAGATTGTACATTTTCTAGCCAGCTCTAAAGCTACCTTTGACCATTTCTATCACAATTTTGGAGTCTCCCTCGATAATCATCTTTTTAATCCCTAAAAAAATCGCCACCTTAAGGCCCCAGAATAGGGTAGAAATTTTTGCCACATTGTTAGAGCCCATCCCAAGATTAAGAGCATATGCCAAAATCATCTGACCCAGGTGATCTCTGATAATGCTGCCTCCAGCCTCATTACCAAGGGAGGCCGCCTCGTCAAAATTGAGTTTGGCATAATTTTCCTCTGGGGGGGACCACTTGGTATTTCTCCTCGCAATAACCTTGAAGAAATCAAAATCCTGGAAGGAGGGAGGCAGCTGCCAAGCCTTAGCCAACTTAAAATCTAACTCCTTGGGGGGAATTGGGGGGTAATCCAGTGACACGTGTTAATATTCTCCATCAGCAAAGTCATAGTCATTCTAGCCATTACTTCGGCACCATTTTCCTCCCCTCTGAAAACTTGATTATTCCTTTCCTTCCATAGTCTCCAACAAATATGCAGGGGTAACATTCTCCAAAGCAATAAAATAAGCGGGGTGCTTTGAGGGGTAAACCCAGTTACAAACAAACTGGTCCATATTCTCCATAAAAACCCAATGCAGCTGCATTTTGCTCATCATTTTAGACCAAACCAGCGTCACATAGGGGCAGTAGATAAGGAGGTGACTGATAGACTCTTCATTTTCCTTACACATAACACATATGTTAACCAACTAAATACCCCACTTCTAGAGGTTGTCGAGTGTAAGAATTTTTCCATGAAGAACAGTCCACCAGAAGAAATTACTTTTAGGGATCAATTGAGGAATCCATACCTTACCCCAAATATTTTCATCAGCCACAGTTTTTAAGTTAGATAAGTACAGAGATTTCCCTCGACTTGTTGTGACACCAAATAGCCTTATCCTCAACTCGAGAGATAGGGAGTCTAATACTTTCCATAAGCTTCTAGATCTCAAGGATGTAAGGGGGGACTATAGCCTGAGCAGGGAAAGCATCAACCAACACCAGCTATTTCCTATCTTGAGAGATGTAATCTTTAACTTTACCCCCAAAATGCCAGATCAATCTTTCCTTAATAAGACCATACTTCTCCCGACCAAGGAGCTTATCCCCCACCCACCAATCCTCCCAGAAGTTAATCTAAGCACCGTCTCCCACCAACCATTTCAAACCTTTAAAAATAATACCTTTACTTCTAGCCATAAAATTCTAGATTTTGGAGCCAGAGGGATAGTTATGACCATAGGGGAACTGGCCCTCATTGAAATACTTGGCCTTCATAATTCTACTCCAACCAATAGAGCCTCTGAACAACTGCCAACCCAATTTGGAGATAAGGGCCTTGTTTAAATCTTTAATTTTCCTAATTCCCAGACCTCCTGAAAGTTTTGGTTGACATACTGTATCCCAATTGACCAGACTCATTCTAGCATTTTCTTCCATCCCTGTCCACAGAAAGTTTCTTTGCATTTTTTCCAATTTCTCCGCCATTCTATCATTGATTTTGAATAAAGAAAGGAAGTAAACAGGAATACCCTGTAGGGTCGCGGACAACAATTGAAGTTTCCCTGCATTGCTCAGAACCTTCCCTTTCCAACCAGCCAATTTTTTCTGCATTTTCTCAAGAATGGAGTTCCAAAATTGGTCTGAAACTTCCTTCACCGTGAGCGGGAGCCCAAGGTAAGTGTCAGGAAGCTCAACTCCCATACAACCAAGGAAATCCACAATCTTCAGCTGGGTCCTCTGTTCAGCATTGAAGAAATATAATTTACTTTTGTTGTAGTTGATCACTTGACCAGAAGCCATCGCATAGGAGTTTAGGAGAGCTTTCCATTCCCTGGCTTCCCTAATACAGGATTTTCTGAAAAGGAATGTGTCATCAACAAATTGTTGGATAACATCAGGAGGAAGAGTGGAGGCCAGCTTAAATCTAGCAATAGACCAATTTCCCTCCAGCCTTAGAAGGTTCCGGGCAAGCACCTCCGCAACCAATAAGAACCGATAGGGGGTCTCCCTGACGAAGACCCCGCTCCGGTTTGAAGGACCCCCAAGGTGTACCGTTGACTAGAATAACAAAGTCAATTGATTCCACCGCCACCTTTATGATTTTTCAAATTGAATTAATTTTCAATTATTTTGAGATTATTAAAAAAAAGAATTAGCAAATCAATCAACACTTATTTTCCATCTTATTAGATACATAACTCAATTATATATTGTAATTTTTTGAACTCTAAACTCACAATATTAAGGTAAGGAAGTACACCTACATATATGTGTCATATTTATACAACTTAAATATACACTAAATAGAGATTTTAAATAAAAAGAAAATAAAAAAGATTGATGCTTATGTTCATATTTTTGTAAGAACAATAAACAACCTAAAAAATAACACTTTTCACATTGCTGTATTTAGAAAAATTGTTAGAATAGTAAAAATTATTACTAAACAAATTATAAAGTAAAAGAAAGTAAGAAATTTGCATATAGATATTTTGAAAATGTAGAAAAAGTAAAAAATTGTTTCAATATATTCTACATATTTTAAAAAGAAAATGGTAATTAAGTAAAAGATAACTAAGAGCAATGTAAAGAAAAAAATGTTGGGAAATAAATTGTTTACATTTGTGTAATAAAACATTCTCCCAAAAGTTTTAATCTAATGTGGGTGATATAATGTTTATATTAGGAAAAATAATTAAGAAACTTAAAAGCACAATAATGAAACTCAACTAAACACTATAAGTACTATAATGTGAAATATAGTATTTTATTTGAGAATTTTTTTAATATGCATGTTTATGTATTTATTTATCATTTAAATTCATATGTTTATATATTAATATGTTTAAATACATTATTGTTTAAGTTGATAATATAACTTAAAAATGGAAAAATTAAACTATGCATTAATTTTAATTATAGCCACAACATCCAATTGAGGAATACATTATTATAAATATCAAAATCATAGCCGCTATAATAGATGGATGTTATAGCTAGAAATTAAGAGTATACTTCTATATCTATAACATTTAACAATGCAAATTTATTATAATTTACATAACTAGGGTTCTGTGATAAAAGCTTAAGATTATTGTAAGGATTTAATTTGAGATGCGATTAAGGTTTAACTAGAGTTAGACACACTTTAAATAGGGGTCTATCTCTAACATTAATCTTAATTGTATACCATAATTCCAACCACGATATAAATTCTAAATGTAACCATAATCCTAATCCTAAACCCTAAACCCTAATCCTAAAACCTAAATCCTTATCCTAATATTAACAATAATGCTAACCCTAACCGTAATTGTAATCTTAAACACTAAACCCTAATCTTAACCCTAACACTACCTCGAACCTAATAAAACCTCTAAGTCTAACCATAATGCTAACCATGATATAAACCTCAACCCTAATGATAATCCTAATTCTAAACCCTTAACTTCCTAAACCATAATCAAAACCCTATCCCTAACCATAATACTAACCATGATGTAATTTCTTACCTTAACCATAATTTTAACCCTAAACACTAATACTAATCCTAACCCTGAACCAAAACCAAACATTAAACCATATTTCTAACCATAATTCTAAGCCTAAACAAGATAATAATCCAAACATTAAACTCAATCTCAACCCTAAACATGACATAATCCTAAACCTTTATCCTAACCCTAACCCTAACCCTAACCCTAGCCCTAATGATAATACTAATCCTAATCGTAAGGCCTAATCCTAATAACAACTCTAAATCTTAACCCTAATCCTAACCATAATCTCAACACTAACCCTAATACTAACACTAATCAAAATCCTAACCCTAATCATAATACTAATCTTTATGAAACCCTAACCCTAACCACAATCTTAATGGGTGAACCCACAATAGTGGGTTATACTTTTTCAGAGGAAGCAATTCCTCCTGAAATTCGCAAAGCAGACGGATTTAGAAAGTACTTTCTATCAAAAGTCCTTGATTAAGGGAAATTATATTCAAATACTTTCGATAGACATTAGTTTCGATCGAAACTAATTAGTTTCGATCAAAACTAATTCGTTTCGATCAAAACTACTTTCTATCGAAAGTCTCTGATTAGATGCCATTTGCAGAGGTTAACACAAGTCTAAAGTTTTCATGGCTTCGGGGCTCAAGCATAGGGCTCAAATGGAAGAATAAGAAGATGTCCTTTTTCATCGCACAAGTACTCTGAATGAGCTTTCTAACAAATATAGATTTGACATTTTTTGAATTAATTAGGCCTCTGTTTTTTTACGTGCATCGAATGTAGGTTTTTTATCAAATATAAACCTCCAAGTTTGACGTTCAATGAAAAATAGTAGAAAAGAGAATTTTTTTTTGAAAAATAATTGTGCCCTCCGTCTTCGAGTCTACTTTCTATCAAAAAAAAAAAGAATTTCGATAAATACACAACAAGTTATAAGCTATGTAGTCAAGGTATGTCAAAATTACAGTTTACTCAACTTCAAACGTTCATAAAATATGCAATAATCATGATAATGTCATCAAACTGATTGCATGCCCTCTGTATGGATGTTGCAAAACTAAATTTGAAAGAAGCAAATTGATATCTATTTTAGAAAAAATGTTATGCTCTATGAAGTCAATGTAACTCTTTGAAAATGACGTGTTCACCAATATAACAGTTTTCGTGGGAGAAAAAATAAACCATTCAAATCAATTCAATATATATATATATATATATATATATATATATATATATATATATATAATCTAGACAGAAA